>JAVFBZ010211289.1:0-13101 GCA_032466195.1 Katharina tunicata
CAGCAATCAAGTCTCACATTATAATCATGTTACTCAGCAATCAAGTCTCACATTATAATCATGTTACTCAGTAATCAAGTCTCACATTATAACCATGTTACTCAGCAATCAAGTCTCCCATTATAATCATGTTTCTCAGCAATCAAGTTTCACATTATAATCATGTTACGCAGTAATCAAGTTTCACATTATAATCATGTTATTCAGTAATCAAGCCCCACATTATAATCACGTTACTCAATAATCAAGTCTCACATTGTGATTATGTCACTCAATAATGAAGTCTCACATTTATTAATATGTTTTATGTTGTCATAAAGAGCAGCCTTGGGAAAAACTTCATTCATAATTTGTTAAGTCTAAATAGTATTTTTCAAATTTTCTCTCCAGATCTAGGATTTCATTTCAACAAGCGCATTAAGGTGTACATCAAGAGATTACTTCCAGTGTTCATCATCCTGTTAAACTTACCTGATGACGGTTCTCAAAAGAGCTGACCTTGCCTCATTATAGAAAGTGATGATAATGCTGGTCTGGGGGAGCGGGTCCAGGTATTCTGTCATGTGACAACTGTTGACAGAGATTGATTGGTTGATTGTTATACAAACATATAAGAATGGATTGTTTTGTTGCCTGATTGATTGCTGGATATTTATTTACTTATTTGATTGGTGTTTAACGTCGTACTCAAGAGTATTTCACCTACATGACGACTTTGCATTGCTGGTGTATAATGGAAAACCGGTAAGAAACCTTGCAGCCATCAGAAAACTTGCCTTATATACCTAAGGTCCACAGGGGAAATCAAACCTCTTCTGGGTACAGTGAAGGAGTGATACGTGTTAGTAGTGTGTAAGAAATAACAAGTGAACATAGACGAATGGGTTGGTTTGTTGATTAACAGAGTGACTGAATTCAGCTACAGAGAAAGACGGACTGTTAAATTGCAGAAAATGCATTGCTTGGTTGATTGATGAATCACAGACGGAGCTAGTCTTTGAGTTTTCAGCTAGTTATAAATAATTAGCCTGAAATATTGCTCACACCAAACAACTGACAAGTAAATAAACATCATATCCTGTAAATGAGTCAAATCCAGCAGAAATCATGTAGATAAAATTGGTAAGGACAAATAAAAATTGAAACATTTTACCTGGCAGCCCTAACATCAGGTATCCGTCTGTCTGGGGCGAGTTTATCACTGACAATCACGTTAAACGCATGCTTCATGAAAGGTTCAGCTAGATCGCCAGAGTCGCCTCCCCCTGCTACATATCCTGGCCAGTGGAGGTGTGAAAGAGCTTCATCAATATCAGCTGTGAGAGAGCTCGACGGCTATAAGAAACATAAGACATTTCAGTTCAATTTGCCCAGGTAAATAAGACTGCACCAATCATCTCCGATGATCATCAGGTATCGGCTAAAATCTACAAAACCTTTAATATGCCAGTAATACATTGTAATGAACTCCCCAAAAAAGAAAAAGGTTGGTCTTCCAGATTTGTTTAAATATGTAGGTTTACACCATGAATAATTCTTTTGAACTTGTTTGGATTGATTGATTGGTGTTTGATGCTGTGGAGCATATTTCACTTTTATAACGGCCCTGTATTCTAACAGTAGACATCAACTCTTTAACACAACCATAAAATGTGTAGTCATTTTAGTTCTTTTGCTGTTGGAAAGAAAATGTTCCTCCAGTGCTAAGTATGACAGCATGAATATAATCAAGAAACATACTGCCCTTAGCCAAAGGGCGAATTTGTATGGATTTTTTGTAGTTATAATGGTATTGGTTATTTAGCAAACCACCCAGGGCCTCCAAGCATCAACACAAGAACAACAATATTATATTTGTATGCATGCTTGATTGGGGTTTTAAATGCACCACTGCAAAAAAGTAAAAAATTTCTCACTCATTTTTTTTTTATAATTTAGGATTTCTTTCGAAATTCTACATAAGACTAATACAATTTTTTCACTCAAACTAAGGTTGCACGTTTTTCCAGAGGTGGTTATACGCCACAATATTATTATAAGACATTTGTATTTACTGTCTGAGCAAAGACATATAGACTTTATCCAATTGAATAAAACTATAAAATATAATATACTAGTTCTTATACCTGGAAACACATCCTTATCCAGTAGTGCAAATTAATGGAATAGAAAGTTAAAACTTAATTCCGATTGAAAAATAAATTAGATTCAAAAGAGTCAAGAGAATTACTATTTCTGATTGATTGATTGTGGTAATATGCCTTACGGTACTTAAGGTTATTTCACTTATATGCCAGCCCAATCACTGGAGGAAACCACCCTAAACGATGCTGGCAACATAGATTGAGAAAACGCCATGATACACTTTGATTTACAGGACAAAAAACCAGACAATAAAACAAAATCGGCTTCCTGATGCCCCTTAACTCAGAGAGCGTCAACCCAACAACCCTGTTTATATTTCTGAGATAAAAGGTGGAAAACCAGCGTTGAACATGCTAGGAGATGCTTCGTTAAAGGTTTATGACAAACATAAACCCTTGAGTAAGTGTGATATTTGTGTGCTTTAGAACCGAGTGGTCGATGAGATGGAAATCACTGAGTGCAGACAGCATACAAACAAACAGGCACAACAAAAATGGCGGCGAGGCTAAAATGTGACATACTGGTACATCTCTTTTAAATGGGAAAGAAAGCGTTTATTATATGATGCACTTTTCAGCATTGTATAGTAACATTAAAATCTTCATCCCAACCTTCATACTTCCACAAAATTGCTTCAACAAGACTCATTTACAATGTCTAGTTTACTGGGCTTTTCTTAGATTCCATTGGTTTAACGGTTTCGTAAAATCATTAAAAAAGAACTAGACTGTGAAGTCTCATCTGCACTAGACAATAATTTCCGGTCGCATAAATTAAATACATGTCTCCAATTACGGTAAATTCGCCATTTGAGTTTGAGCATGTGAGCACAACGCCATCACAAACAGATGGACCGACGGCTACATAGCATATATACATGAGCAAGGGGCCTAACTCCAGCGAAGGTAAACACACCCTTTCGACGTTCAAGTCATTCAAACTCGTCAAAGCTGTATCAAAACTGCTTAAACACTCAACCCGGCATACGGAAATAAACACTAGAATGTACTCTATTAAATGTTCATATGGGCCCACTTCTCCCTCGCAAAGGAGAGTCAGGAAAACAAATAGAAAATCCAAACCCGGCATTCAACCGTTGTCTACCCGTCTCATTCTAGTCAATTTGTGTTCATGTCCTACAAGGGTAATTCTGGATAAGTCCAACACTTGTAAGCAATGTGTTCTGGCATGGACATTTCAAGCAGAGACATAGCCAAATACAGAAGTTACTGAGTATGAATACGGGCAGAATGAGTTATAACATCCAGAACTGTTTCTTGGTCTGGTACACATAGATGTTGTTTTTTTACAATGCTTACGGCTAGGAAACAAGTATTTTGATATTGGAAATGCTGTTTGATTTGCACCTTAGCCGTGGTAGACCACAAGTGCCCAACTAATTAATCTGACATGACAACTGGAGGACATGGGCAAAACATTACTACAATGAGACGGGTAGACAGGTTTGGATTTTCTATTTATTTTCCAAACTTTTTCCTGAGTTAACGAGCGAGAAGCTGACCCTTGTGTATATAAAATAGCGTACGTTCTGGTCTTTATTTCCATATGCAAGTTTGTGTGTTTTGAAAGGGCTTTGACAAGTTTGCCGGACTTGAACGTTGAAAGGGTTTGTTTACCTTTGACGGAGTTAGGCCCCTTGTTCATGCATATATATGCTATGTAGCTGTCTGTTTGGCTCTTTGTCAAACCACTATATGCCAGTGAGTACGGGTGCATTTAATTTGTATGTCACTTAAACAACGACTTTGCGCTGCAGGTGTGTGGTGGAAAATTGGGCAGATACCTTGTAAAACCCACCCTGGCTGCGATCTCTGTAACCACTGGAAAACTACTCTTGTATACCTTAGCCGGCTAAGGTCTACAATGCTGGGGGATTTGAACCTATTCCAGGTACAGTGCAGGGGAGCAGACCAATGATCAACCAATAAAGCCACTTAATTAAAAATTTAAGTTTAAAGTGAGAACATTTTGGGGGATTTTAGGATGAACATCCTAAGGTGGACAGAAACCTGAACCAATATGTACATGGAATCAGAGTAAAGGACTCTGAAGAAATGTCAATATCCAAAAGGATAAATACATGCAGTGTACATGTATAACCTGTTGTAATATAGTCCTTTTTAAAAAGTTTTAAAAAGTTTTTAAAGGGCTAGGTTAGATTTAGAAATATGCTTAGTGTTTGGTTTAGCGTTAGTCAAGGTTTCGGGGTAGGTTAAGTAAAGTTCATGGATAATTTTGAAAAGGTGGCTGACCAATTCTACAATCGGTACAAAATTGAAGGATATTTCTATCATGCAAGTGGTTGTCCTCACCCAGGGCCCAGTTTTCGTAGAAAGCTCATGCTGCATGCATCATAGATTTGGAGCATCTTTCCACATCACCAACTTGCCTTTTTTACACTACTATAATTGTACAAGACTACACCAGCGACCCAAATAACAACTCCGTAGAGTATTAGGCGCTTTCTTCTCATTATCATGCCAAACTATTTCAATCATGTTTCCATCTCTTCGACGACAAGCAGTTCCCAGCGAATCAAGACTAATCGCCCCGCCCCTTTTTGAGACAATCGGAAACAGTCGGCAATTAAACACGCAAGCGCAATCTGTCAGATGTAACACATGGGTTTTGGCAGGTAGGTTGACGCAGCAAGATTAGTTTTGATTCAGTGAAAAAATTCTGCATCAATAATGGCAACGATCTTAGGAATTGATCACAAAGTGTTTGCAGTGTCGGCCCTGGTGGCAGGAGTCGGTGTCACCGCTTATTCAGTTTTTAGACTGATAAGATTAAAGCAGCTCGAAAAGCAAGTGAATGTGTACGAGTCGAAAAAGCTCGTCTCTGAATATTTGGTGTTCCACTATGGAAGCGAAGGCGATGTTTTACGCTGGACAGTTGGACCCAAAGATTCGTTGGATTTCCCCAAAAAGTGTGCTGACATCTGCCTGGAGTATTTCAATAAGGTTAGTACCGATATAAATATGACTAGTCAGGTACGACTGAATCATTTTGACCATCACTTTTGGACCTATGCCAATGTTAAGGCAATAATTGCTTTTCCTTGGAAAATCAGTATTGCATCCATGTGTACGTTTAAATGCAGCTTTTTGAGCAATTTGTTTTAAAATATATATGTGAGAAGGCAAGCAAACATTTTCTTTCTCTACAATTATACAAAAATATATATGAGAAGGAGGGTATTCGAATCAATTGGATATATTTGTATTATTATTTAATATACCCTTAAGTCCTCAATAAATTCGACCTGGCACCGTTATCAAGCTTAAGTTCTTAAGCTTGATAACAGTTCTAGTTTCTGCAATGACACGTTGCATGTCAATTAACCCAGATGCTGAAAATCTAAATGACACCGAAGCAAACTTAAAAAAGAAAATATCAATTATTAATTTTCTTAAGGAAGTTAGCAAGGATAAAGGTAAGAAAATAAAATAAAACAAATAGATTCAACCTAGAACACTTTGCAATATTATACAAATATATTGGATGGGAGTCTCCTGTACCCTGGTGCTATCTGAGCTTAGGGTTATCAGAAAGCCGATTTGTTGTGGTGTCCAATTTTTTGTCTTGTAAATGTATTGTGCCATCTTCTATGTTGCCAGTGTCATTTAGGATTGTTTCCTTTAATGATTGGGTTAACTGGCACACCATCATTTGAGTAGGTCAAAATCCCAATCAATCAAACAAAAAAGCCATACAAATAGAGGACACTAGGTCCTGTACCATCAGATCCCTGACCAGAACTTCCAATCCTTCAATACACTGACTACATGCAGGGTCCAGCATATTGGTTTTCAACATCTGTCCTAATGTTATCCTAGATTATACACAACCGACATAGTACGGTACTATAACATGTATATTACTTTTTGATCAGCTGTCGCCCCTTTATGATAGCCTGAGGTGAGAGGATGAAGTAGTATTTATCAGGACTCCAGATAAGCTTTGGAGTGAGGGGGATTTATCCTCAGTTTTCTGAGGGGAGGGTAGTGCATATTCTCAGACAGTGGGTTTTTCCTGCTGTCTCGCCAGAAAACTAATCATAATTTTAGATTAGTTTTGCATGTGAAATATATTTGTGCTGTTCATTCCCAATTGTTTTTTTTACAGAAAAAAGGAGGGAAAAGCATATGTTCAACAAGGCGAAATGTTTCTCTGATTTTAACATTTAAATTAATTTATTTTTTATATCAATTTCAAACTGCCTGGAACCAAAAATATTAACAACTATTAAGGCCTTATAAAATGGACATGATTCCCTTGCACAAATTTCAAAATAATTTTGTTTTAGTCTTCTAATGTATTTCGGCATGCTAATGTTGATTCTAGACCACAAGCAAATTTGGGAAAGGGCGTAATCCAATTATAAATAATTAATTTATTATTATACCCTACTGTTTTACTTATTAATTAGCCTCTGTGTCTGGGATTTGACAAGTTAGACTGAAAGTCTTATTGTTGCTAAAATCTCAGAGGGTGAAAAGGTTGAAGAATACGGTAATAGTTTTTTTCCTGTTCGTAGACGCTGGTAGAGACGCCATTTTCCTAAGATTCTTACACTGTCACTCTCCGTTCAATAAAATGTAAAAAGTTATTAAATATCATAGGAGAGTTACTTCTGGCACTACATTGACCCATGATGTCAAGCTTTGGATTCCGTGCTCTTTAATGTAGTCATTATTTGTTGCTGGTAATGTGAGGGGTTTTTTTATTTTGTTTTTATTAGCAAGTTGTCAGTGGAATAACCGTAGTGACTTTTTTTATTCAACCCATCAGAGTGATGCCCCTTTACGTGCACTGGACATAGGATGTGCAGTGGGAAGATCATCCTTTGAACTCGCCAGGGCATTCAAGGAAGTTATCGGGATTGATTATAGCCAGGCGTTTGTTGATGTTTGTAATCAGTTAAAAGAAGACGGTGAAAAACAGTACGCAGTTTTTGATGAAGGAGATTTGACCACGCCACTAAAAGCTGTGGTCCCTTCAATTATTGTAAGTAAATTAATTTAGTATAGACCACCATATCATGTACAGTTTACATTCACATGTCATTTTTAGGATGCGGTGATGTTTTTCCCTCACTTAGCTAGCTGGCAGTATGCCAAGATTTATAAGACACTTGCTGGCAGGTCCGTCAAAATTGCTGTGTTTCCGTCACTATTTAATAGTGTACTAAATCGACCGGGTCTGTTGGCTGTTGCAGTCTACCGTTTCGATGTTCCCTGCCTAACCATGGCTATAAACCTAAATAATATAGCTTAACTGACATAGTGTTAGTTGTACATATAAAAAGGAATGTCCTACAAAGTTCTGTCAGCTATATAAAGAGCAAATTAAGACGGTTGTAAGCGATTTTAAGTTTTTGTTTAACTTTCATGTAAACATTATCATGTCTAGACAATTGATTGAAGAGAATCTCCACCCTTGACATGACTCCTTCTAGGAGAACAAATGTTCTATTGTGTGCTACTTAGAACCCTGATGATGACTAGCATCAATTTGAGCCACAAAAATATATCCTGGTTAAAAACATCCACGCTATTCCCATAGTATTGTTATTGTTTGTTATATCCCTCAAGCATAGTTATCAATCTTCACTCATTAATTCTAAGCCCAAATATCTTTATGATCACATTACGCCTGCAGTTTGAATTATGACAAAGCAATTTATAATATGGTGACTTGTAATATTGAGAGATTGTTAGCCAGTGTAAATGCTTATCAAAAGGCCTACAGCTTTAATTCCCAACCAAGCAAATAAACTACATGTCTTTTCTACTACTGGATATTCCATTCCATGCATAGCCCCAAAAACTACCATACCTATTCTTGTGTTATATCTATTTAAAGATAAACAATGGATAAGCTGTTTGACACTGTTAAGTGTTTTTATTTAGGATTTGTGAAAGCATCGTAAAAATTAGAAAAAAAGTATAAGAATTTCTCGCCATTATTGCATGAGGTATGATAACAAATAAAACTTTGGAAAATCGGGAAGCTTATTTGTTGTTTTGTCCTGTTTTTTGTCCTGTATATGTATCATAGCATCTTCAGTGTTATCAACGTCCTTGAGGGTGGCTTCCTCCACTTATTAGGATGGTACATGTATGCCATCATATAAGGGAATTAACCTAAAGTCTGCGTAAAACCCCAAATGAAGCAAATTGAAGCAATCAAACATAGCTGAATCAAAGAACCCACTTTCCAATGGGCTAAACTTTTGTAAAGTGATTGTGTAAAAGTGACATGGATTTCAGTCCTACTTGATGCAAGGTTAAGAAAACAAATGAGGATTATTTGGCAAGGATGATGATATGAACTTAGTAATGTAGACGCTTAAGGAGGTTTCTGACTTCATTTTAAACATATAGGAAAAAAACAGAAAATGATTAAAAGGTACATATTTAAGGCGTGACTTTGGTGCCGTAGGAAAGTTTACAATGCAATGATTGTTTTCTTGTAAAAGAAAATATCTGTCAAGTTGCAGGAAATATTTTAAAAAATTTGATTAAATCTGTATATTTCAGGAGAGAGGGAGGGTATCATTCCAGCAGGGTGATGCCTGTGATCTGCCCTCATCACTGGGCAAGTTTGGCTGTGTCCTAGCTGCCAACCTTATCTGTCGACTACACAAACCATTTGATTTCCTGTCTCGTCTGGCTAGTCTAGTCGCTCCAAATGGAATACTTGTTATTACCTCCCCTTACACCTGGCTGGAGCAGTTTACTGATAGGGTAAGTACATGATAGGGTATGTACCAAGAGCCCAGAAACTGAATGGATTGTGAGCTTGCTAAGAATGTTTTTTTGCAGATGTTTTCAGTACAGAAAAACGTTATAAGCAAGCTGAAAATCACTCACTGCAGTAACTTATCCTGCTTATTGGCTAGGTGAGTGAGTTTCCTTTCGTACAATGTTAAATTTTAAATTGTAAAATTCGTTCTAAAACCAAGTGACATTTGATGATTTGATTGAGATTTCTGTGAGAATAATCCTTTACTTGATAGCTAAACTTCAATGTGTTCTAATCAGATAAAAACAGTTTTTCGATCCATAGTACACATTATAAAAAGTTTTCTATTCTCCAACATTGAAAGCTGGTGGTTGGTTGGAGCTTCCTGTGCCCTGGTGCTCTTAACTAACAGGTATCAGAAAGCTGATTTGCTATGGTGTCCTGTGTTGCCACGGTGTCCAGATTTGCTATGGTGTCCTGTGTTGCCACTGTGTCCTGATTTGCTATGGTGTCCTGTACATGTTGCCATGTGTTTGTCAGTGTAGTTTGCTTCACCCGTGGGACTTGCACACTGTCACATGAGAGAAATGACCGTACAAATGGCATAAAACGACATTGAATCAACTTCGTGAGATGTCACTATTCATTATTAGGTGTTTAAGTCGTCCTTTACTTGTGGTCAAAGACTTTGGCAAGATTTTCAGGAGTTCTCCAGGTCACACAGAGCAAGATTAGTGACCTAGCAGTAGTTTAAGACACAGATAGAACTATATACTTAGAGAAAACAAAAAGAGAACCTGTAGAGAAACATTGTCTATAATTTAATGTAGTTTTGTTATCTTTACAGTCAACTTGGTTAGGGGGTTACCTTGACGATAAAGGGGTACCTGTGACTGGATTTGACACCCTGAAATCTGAACTCTCACCAAACTTTGAACTAGTTGAAGAGAAGAATATTCCATTTTTCATCAGGGAGACAGCGAGGAAGAACCAGTGGACGATGTCACATGTTACCATCTGGAGACGTACTTGATGATAAGACAGTTGCTTTGTTACGTTAGTTATTACAGCTCTGAGTAGTTTGCTATTGGCGTGGGTCCCTTCCGATTCCAGAAGACAGCGTGGCAGACCTGCATAACCTGCAATATTCTATACAGTTGATTTCTAACTCACTCTTCTTGCATAATTGAATGATATTAGGTGTTTCACAATTGCGATATAAGTATTGTCTATAAGTATTTCAGATTTTAAAATCTCTAAAGACCTGTTCAAAGAGTTTTCTTTGTATCAAAGTGGATTAACAAAGGAATTCCACCTACACTGTAGTACCCATTTCGGCTTTTGTTTTTGCCATCACAAGCACTCAAAGTGGTCAGCTGATTACCTGTTTTCTGAATTATCATAAATAACAACAGGTAAATAAAATATTACAGATAACAACTGCTAACAATGGCAAAATAAAGCTGAAATACCCAGTCAAATTGAGTCTTTCATTCTTCGGAGTTGCACTACTTGTATACTTTGTTAAAACTATTAGGGCATCTAATGGATTGCACTTCTTTGCATTGTTCTGATTGATCTCTATCAATAAAATTTATTCAAATAATGGGTATTAGTTTCTAATCGGGTCTTAGTAAAAACAAGCCTTCATGTTTAGTTATTCTAGACTTGGGTGGATAACATCCACGACTCTGGATTACATGAAAAGATATGCCAAAGCTTTCATTATGCTTAGCACATGCCTAGTTGAGGTCTAGAGGATATCTTTGGATAGATTTGTTTGTGGCTGCTTTGCTTCCTACAAAGATATGGTTGATAGTCTGACCCTTAAAACTATGTGAGCACGTTTGATTTGTTTTGCCTGTGATACATTGCAAATCTTGTGTTCTGTATTTTACAATCATGAATGAATGAATGTTATAGATTCAAATGTTTTGTCTCGATGTTTATATTGAAATCAAATACAACTGAGGGTGGTTTGTGGGAGCGTCCTGTATTGCCCTATGAACTGCACTCCCACACAGCCAGATGATTATCTGTGGAGACCTGTTTCACCTCCCGTGGTTTCCATTCATGTTGGGAGTTTCCCTTCTTCAAAAGAGCCGACTCAAATAAGTGATCGTTCAGTCATCTGCGTAGTCCTCTTCATTGTTTTGAGTATAGGTTCCAATCACCGTACCTACATTAGGTATATGAGGAAAGTTCTCCAGGGGTTATATAGATAGTGTGGTGGTTTTTATGAGGTAAATACCCATTTTCCACCATACACGGGCAATGCAAAGTCGTCATATTAGTGAAAACCTTTGAGCATGATTTTAAACACTTCTCAAATAAATGGGAAAACATTATGGTAATGCTATGTCTATTTGGATATAAGAAAGATACCGTATTTCCCCAACTCTAACGACTTTCGGCTGTGCAGTGAGATCGCTACAGTTCAGAGTTTGCAATTTTGCAGAGTAATGAAATGCATTTAACTTGTTTCAATCAAGTTCCGTAAAGAAAACCTTCATGAACATACTACATGCATCTTGGTCCCTTATGAGTTTAATATCACAAAGTAAGACTATTTATAAGGTAATTATTTGAATTTACCCCTTGGTTCATACATCATGAGTTTTCTTGAAAATGTCTTAGTTTCTCATTGAATTCTTGCATTTTCTTTTAAGCATAATAAAAGACCACCATATTTGCAAACTGTATCAAGACAGTTAAATACACACTATACCCTATTTTGAACCATCATATTGTAGACCCCTATGTTTGCAGAGTACTCTATTTTGAACCCCAATATTGTAGACCATCATATTTGCATGCAGGAATGTTTCTCATCGTCCATAGGTTATAGCTTATACTTAGGAACTTCCACTAGTGTGACATAGATCAATTATTCGCCTACACCGTTAAGACTGCTTTTTCTCAAAGGAAGAAGCTGTCCATACATTGTAGCTTTCAAAAAGTTGTATTCTGAAGTGTAGCTGGCAAACCACACAGCTCTGTTTTAGTTTATAGTAGAATGATTTCGCATTGAAAGCTAAGGTAAAGTGTTTTTTCTAATCAGATGAAAACCTGCTTTCTTTCTGTAGTACAGGTATGAAAAGTGTTGAGCATTTATTGTTGCTTACTTAGCGTTACTTTTTTAATGCAAAATACTTATTTACCTTGTTTATAGACTTGTTACATAAAAACAGGAATGATTTGTTTGGATATCTACACCACAAATTGGTCAGCCCTAACAAGAAAACCTGTAAACTTTTGTAGAATTCAATATATGGGTTTATAATAACTGTCTCCAGTTTCTTGTACCATATATATCTGGACCAAGTGCTCTTTAAATGTTGTTGTCTTCTTGAAGTTATTGTACTATTTTGTGTAACTTGGACCCCAAAGTCATTGTTACATTTTATGCTTGAAGCATTCCAATGAAACAAAGTGAAAATGGGTAACTGGTATTTTGTTTAAGATGACTCTGTTGAAGTTTTTTATATTACAAACATCTTAGTGTTTGCGGATTGATTTAAAATGATTATCAAAAGCATGTAATCAAAAAGCCTTACATGGAATTATTTCATCTGTTTATTTGATACCATGAGTAATAGAGTAGCCGGGTATGGATTGTCTTTGGACCAATGCTGTAACTCATTATATTTTAATTTGCTGTGATGTCAAACACTAATCAGTAAACAGAAGTTAATATTTCATAATCAACTGCTCTTTTAATTGTTTAAGTTTCCATGTTAGCTTGTCGACATTCTGTTATCAAACCTTTGACCTGAATACAAACATGCTGTTGGGTTATCTTAGTAAAGCCACACTTTACATTTATATACAAGTGGCATTGTGGATCATTTCTGAAATAGATTTGCTATTTACTTTTTACTTTTTAACTTGATCGGCACTCATTTCTGAATATTTATATTACTCTATCCAGCTGCTTGGCAGACCATTTGAAACCTGATAGCATCTTTCTTGCATTTCTCTTATTAAAATAAGTAAAAAGAAAAGCAATGTTCTTGTATTTTTCTAGCTTGGGATTTACATCCTATTTAACTTTACTTCACTCATTAAGGACATGCCGGCCCAAAGGAGGGAAACCACCCATAACCTAATTGAGATTGATTGGGATTTTACATCCTATTTAAGTTTATTTCACTCATTTAAGGACATGCCAGCCCAAAGGAGGGA
>JAVFBZ010211311.1:1625-17358 GCA_032466195.1 Katharina tunicata
TCCAGAACTCGCAAAACGGGGGAAGAAGCTCAGTTCATCAGCGTTTATGATTTAACAGATGGTGAGTGTCACGGACGTTATGTTCACACTTAATAACTGATATAGTTCTATCTATGTCCAGCAATGACATTATCTATAACGTAACATATAATAATAAGGTTATAATATATAATCAATACAGCCTGTATAATAAGTGTTAGAATGCAAAGTGTATATGCATAGCTAATGATCCGTATTCAGTCTAACATAATGAAATAGCACGGAGAAAAAGACATACGGTAAGTAATCATTGAAACATAACGTAAACCAAACCAATTCTTGATTCATAACATCAGTCACTGGTGATCTCTAAGTCTCTAAGGACTTAGTCATGGACTTTCAAACCATGTGTTCAGTAAGTCAGGGGTTCGCTTTATCTGAACGTTTTGGTTAAGTACACCCGGTTATATAACTGAACCGTGTAGTTCGCATTACCTGATCATTGAAAGAAGATAACTATATGGAAGATAAACAGCACAGAATATTTATTTCAGGCATAAAATGCTTGTAGAGAACTTTTTATCAACGTTGTTACAATTAAAAAGTAAATTTACATTCTCACGTTGTACCACAAATACTATGATAATTCCAGCTTCGTCAGCTCGCCTTTTCAGATCACAAAGGTCGTTATAACTATGATTTATTGGTTATAATATACAAATGGAATTTATTTATGTCATTGCCAGATCCTATGACAATTAGTTGGAATACTTTGCCAACAGAGTGACAGTATAACTTATATGACTTAAATTGTCACTGTTTCTAAGTCATACTGTTGTGTTAGGTATAGACTATATGCTTGTGAACATATTTTATGAACCAGTCAATAATTAAGGTGCGAAACTAATTGTGGGGAAAACAACTGTTTTACAAGTAAAATCTCGTCTACTATCTAACAAAAAAAAACTGCATGTAGTTCAAATTAAAATAGAATAAGAGAAAATCCGAGGCAACCTGACTTCCTTGTTCAGAGTTTCTCTCATTCTATATGACTGTAAACTGATCTGTGGAACTACTGGCGACTGCAGTTCAAATGATGCAGTATCTCTTAACGTTTCTTTCGCTCAAAATCCCCATGGTGAAAGCTTACCGCACATTAGTCAGAGTGGCTCAGACCTTTGGGTTTTCTGAATTGTTGATAATGTCTCAGGGCGAAAAATCAAGTGACAGAAATAGCTAAAAAAAAGATATCGCCTGAAATCTCCTAAATCCTCAAACTAAGGACAGATAACCATTGCCATCACCAAGACATGACCACCACATTCCTACACCACATTTCACCTTATTTTAAACTGATCTGATTTTGGCATCACTTGTAATTTAGATGACAACATTCTAGGCCACAATAACAGCATTGACAAGATATTGTTTGGGTTGCTTTTTTAGAACCTTTTTTTTCCTCCTGTGAAAAAGGACATTTCAGACAAGGTGGTATGGAAGTGTTTCGGGCCACGGGCGTTGACGCTCCAGATAATATATATTGAGCCAATAGCTTTGACGCTTCAGACACGCTGATCTGAACCACTGTAACTTTGACGCTTTAGACAAGGTGGTCTGAACCGCTGTAGCTCATGCTTCAGACAAGGTGGTTGAAACCCGTAGCTTCGACGTTTCAGACAAGGTGGTAGGCACCAGTAGATTTCAAGCTCCAGACAAAGTAGTCTAAACCAATAGATTTGACGCTTCAGACAAGTGGTCAGAACAAATAAATTTGACACTTTTGTTCTGAACCACTGTAGCTTTGACGCATCAGACAATGTGGTCTGAACCACTGTAGCTTTGACGCTTCAGACAAGGTGGTCTGGACCACTGTAGCTTTGGTACTTCAGAAAAAGTAGTCTGAATCAATAGATTGGACGCTTCAGACAAGTGATCGGAACAAATAGATTTGACACTTCAGACAATGTGGTCTGAATCACTGTAGCTTTGACGATTCAAACGTGGTGGTCGGAAGCACTAGCTTTAAGGCTTCAGACAAGGTGGTTTAAACCAATAGCTTTGACGCTTTAGACAAGGTGGTCTGAACTACTGTAGCTCTGGCGTTTCAGACAAAGTTGTCTGAACCAATAGCTTTGACACTTAAGGCCATGTGGTCGAAAGCACTAGCTTTAACGCTTCAGACAAGGTGGTAGGAACCAGTAGCTTTGACGCTTCAGACCACGTGGTCTGAACCACTGTAGCGTTGACACTCCAGACAAGGTAGTCTGAACCACTGTAGCATTGGCGCGTCAGGCAACGTAGAATGAACCAATAGCTTTGACGCTTCAGACAAGTGGTCAAAGTTGTCTGAAGTGTCAAAGTTAGCGGTTCAGACAAGGTCATCTGAACCACTGTAGCTTTGACACTTCAGACAAGGTGGTCGAAACCAGTAGATTTGACGCTTAAGACAAGGTGGTCGGAACCCTGTAGCTTTGATGCTTCAGACAAGGTGGTCGAAACCAGTATATTTAACGCTTCAGACAAGGTGACCTGAACCACTGTAGCTTTGACGTTTCAGACAAGGTTGTAGGAACCAATATCGTTGACGCTTCAGACAAGTGGTCAAAGCCAATAGAACCACTGTAGCTTTGGTGCTTCAGAAAAAGTAGTCTGAACCCATAGATTTGACGCTTCAGACAAGTGGTCAAAGTTGTCTGAAGTGTCAAAGTTAGCGGTTCAGACAAGGTCATCTGAACCACTGTAGCTTTGACACTTCAGACAAGGTGGTCGAAACCAGTAGATTTGACGCTTAAGACAAGGTGGTCGGAACCCTGTAGCTTTGATGCTTCAGACAAGGTGGTCGAAACCAGTATATTTAACGCTTCAGACAAGGTGACCTGAACCACTGTAGCTTTGACGTTTCAGACAAGGTTGTAGGAACCAATATCGTTGACGCTTCAGACAAGTGGTCAAAGCCAATAGAACCACTGTAGCTTTGGTGCTTCAGAAAAAGTAGTCTGAACCCATAGATTTGACGCTTCAGACAAGTGGTCGGAACAAATAGATTTGACACTTCAGACAATTTGGTCTGAACCAGTGCAGCTTTGACGCTTCAGACGTGGTGGGCGGATCCGCTAGCTTTGACGCTTCAGACAAGGTGGACTAAACTAATATCTTCACGCTTCAGACAAGGAGGTATTTGACGCTTTAGTTAAGTGGTCTGAACCACTGTAGCACTGACGCTTCAGACAAGGGGATCTGAAGCTTCACACAAAGTTGTATGAAGCGTCAAAGCTAGTGGTTCAGACCACCTTGTCTGAAGCGTCAAAGTTAGTAGTTCAGGCCATCTGAACCACTGTAGCTTTGGCGCTTCAGACACGATGGTCTAGTCTGAACCACTGTAGCTGTGACGCTTCAGACAAGGTGGTTTGATCCAATAGCTTTGACGCTTCAGACAAAGTGGTCTAAACCTTGATAAATACCCCTTCTGGCATATCATGTCGTTAGCTATATAAAGTAAATGATCGGTATTAATAGTATATGCAAGACGTAAAGTATATTTAGGAATACATCATAATAACATTATTAAATATCAAGACAGACTGATATTTGTAGTTAATAACATATTCATGGTCTAATGTATTTATAGATACCAAAATGTGACAATCGACACACATGCCTAATTTAACAATAATTCGTAACGGTTGAGGTAACTTAATAATGTCACCACTAATGTCTGTACATGTATATTTCTATACAGAACTATCTATATGGATATCCTTTGTAAGCTCATAAAGGTAGACTGGACGGGCATGCCTCCAGTTGGCTCCGAAGATGACTCATTTATGTTAAATAAAGATCTTATACACCAGGGGCAGAACCTAATCAAAACGAACGTCTAAGTAATGGCTCAACATAAAACATGAAACAAACAGGCCAATGGGGATAACACTAATTGCATTGATTTTGCTAGCGTTGAGTATCAATCGGGATGGATTTTTTTGTGATAGATATATTGTATTCAAATCTAAAATGTTGACTGAAACAGGAAATGGTTTCAATAGAAAGAAATTAGAAGAGTGTATCGAAGTGAAAAATTATCGAATGTTAACAACATCTACCGTAGATCAGGGGCCCGCCCGTATAGGTTAGAGTTTTTTACCTATAATTCTTGAAAAACGATTTAATCTGTTTGGACCGAATTTTTGTTTTGTTTCGCATAGCTGGTCTTTGGCAGTATCGATTGTTACACATGGAAACTTGCTAACCTAGCAATCGGGTTTTTTCCTGCTATTATTGTTTCACTCCTTTATATATAGGAATTGACTGGCTTGTCACCTTGTGACATGGAGTCAGTACCCTCAAAGTACTGATATCAGTTGAGTGTCGATACTGGCTGAGCTATACCGCAGACTTGGGTTTACTTGGGTTTACGACCGTGAATTGCGGCCCTAAACTATTTGCATCAATGGTATTTAGGGCCGTACTGCAACAGTTTACTGCATTCAAATCACTTACACTATATGACAGCGGTTAAATGAATCGTTTATGCTCCCGACTTTATTACAATTTCGAGGCAGAAGAAACCTTGGTTCTCCAGTCCTTTGTGTGATAGAGGTAAATGCCTATATTTACCTGCACGGTTATGCCAATCGCAAAAGAAAATGCAAATCATAACAATGAGAAGCATGCAGTACGGGGGTATATTGTAACAAAAGTCAATTGAAAAATTAAAATGAAATGTTATGTAATTCAAATCCGCAACACGCCCTTAATATGTATTTGGTACCCCAAACATTTTTTACTCATTTTGCAATGGTCATAGCTGATAGACTGTAGATATACAAATCCGTAATCCTCACATCCAATATTATTTTATATATTATCATAACCAAATTTGTTTATATATATTTTTACAACGAGAACAGTTATCCTGTTGTGGGCCAATGTGATCCTGTTATTATTGAGATAGGTTGAATGTGAAGCACCGCTAGGACTATTCGGCAAATATACAAACATAAACATGGTGAATGTGAATATGATACTAAAAGGCCTATAGTCGTGTAGGCATATATATGTAGATAAAGGATTACAGCGATGTGTGTGTGGTACATCTAAGATACTATATCACAGGGTAAATCGATATTACCGCATTCTAGATTTCCGTTAATTTGATGTTAAATCAAACTGAGATCTATACAAACGTATTAAGAACTGCAGCCTTTGCGTGTTTGTTCGGGGTTTTGTTTGTTGGGGTTTTATTTATACGATTTTTTTCGTCTTCTTTTTCGACAATTATTGTCAATATTCATTCGGACGTGTGAAAAAAAAGCAAACGAGCCTTCTTAGAGGAATGCGAAAGATAAAATGAATATATATGTGTAATTTCACCCTCCCTTAATACGCTCCATACTTAATTATGTTATTACCAGGGCCTTATATGTTCTAGTCTACGCCTAACTAATAGGGCCTTATACAATCCACACTATGTATATGTAAATATATATCCCCTTTCCGTGAAGAAAACGCCTATGTTTTTTGTTTATTTTATGCAGCAGCCTATATTTTCCTCAGGCAGAAAACAAACTAGCACCTATGGGCGTGAGTGGCTGATATACTAGCTGGTAGATCCCCACACGTTATTACAAATTAATTTATAGCTCCACAATATGAAAATAGAATAAATTTTGCCTAATAAAAGCCTTCTGTGTTTGAAAGATCTATAACGTCCGTAGCGGATTTAGATTTCACTGTAACTGTGTAAGCCGAATAAATTAAGGCGTGTCCATTGTCGCATGAATGTGGTTCCTGTTTTCGATCGCGGTTTGAAAAATGGCGACACCCCCTACTGTTGAGCCTCAAACAATAGTTACTACCCAGAATGCTCTTGCCGGCTGCTACCATCCATTCTCGGTCTGCTAGGGCTGACCGCACGGCCAGAAGTGATGCCGCTACACTCTCCTATTTCTCGTTTTAGATGATGCTTTTGAAATTTCAGGCTATGAGCAGACACTGGATCGAGATTAAATTAGTGATATAGTTTAACATTGCTTCAATTAAGGAATGGATACAAAATTTATCTTGGAGAAAGGTGGCAACAACGATTGGCGTCTTCATCTCGTTTTAGTGGACTTGGAAACGTAGAACATCATACCATTTGGTAAGCACTAGCAAGGTGAATGGTTACCATTTATTATTTCATGGTTAAATGAACCCATGTTTGTATTCTTTACGCTGAAAATCAAAACGCGTATAATTGTCGATACTTGTTGCGGATTTCTTATTTAATTTGAGCGTGGATATAATAACATCAGGTATGAACGTGGTTTTGCGTGCGTGTGACTACTGTGGTGTATTTTTATTGCTGAGGGAGCGAGCCCATTCAGCTGTCAATTCAGCCTACTGCTCCCAACTTAACGCTACTACATCTCTAGACTACAGATAGTCCTGTTATAACGCGCAGGCCTGTTATCTCTACAATTACTGAATTAGGTTTACCGACGGAGTGTACTATGATACTACAGGTACAGGTGATAGAATGTACATTTAAGATAAGTGAATTTAGGATGTTAGAAAACTAAGATTTATCGTCTTTCCTCTCGCATTATTTTTCGGCAACAGACTACATATTTAGGTGTAGTAGCCTAGGAAACATGAGATTATCAATGTGTGATAGATCTAATCATGAATCTTAAAAAGCTTTATTAAAAGAATATACACAATGTTATGAAATGAAATGAAATCTGCAGATTTAGGATTTTTAATGTTGTCTGGTTCCCATTCTTATAAAGTTGTAATTATAATATATTCACAATTCTATTTCTGATTAAAAAGTTGAGTGTTTATGTTGTGACATGTAGGCATTTACATTACCAGATTACATGCTACATGTATGTACATAGATAAGCTATGTGCCCTAAATAAATGTGCACATAATTGACAGAATAACGCTCCAACATCTATAGATTATAATAACAAAACATAACTTAGATGATTTTACAATTTCTGGGTATACACGTCTTCGTTTTCTGGGATTCCATATATACAACTATAGTTGTGCGATTCCTTTATTTTAGCATATATAAGTTGTTAAAAATTAACAAAACATTAACAATGCTGATGTGTCCAGAGCATCTGCAGACAAGACGTCAGCAGTTAAGGTGCATATAGGACATATCACTTGGTCCAGGAATTGCAATTGATTTAAAATTTAATGTAGGGAGATATTCAAAGTCTTTGCCTATTATGCTGATTGCTGAAACCACCTCAATGAATTTTCCACGCTTTCTCCAGGAACTTTGCTCTTTTAACTTCCGATTTTGGCTTCATGCAGTAAAGACTCTGTTCAAGAAACACCCCTTCAGTGACCTCATTTTTGGGATTCCCCTGTCTGATTTTGTATTTGGCTGCTGCACGATCGCTACATGGAGATATTGTTTTTGCATATGGAATCCCATCTGATTTAAAGTGTTTTGATTTTTTTACGCAAACAGCTACTGCATAGCCGTGTATGGAATCTTTGTTCTACAAGTAACTGCGCACTCCTTTTGATGAAGGCCAGTAAGCCTATTTATTTTTTTGTAACATTGATTCTTGGAGAATACCCTTAAACATACCTGCATGCCTTCTCTCTATTGTTTGGCTCCATTGTTTATGTATGCAGGTCTGTTTATATGCTTGTTGGAACATTTAGGACCTGGACCATTATTTTTATGCACAACATTGTGTAAATACATGGCAATAACAAGCTCAATGTAGCTCGTTTTGGCGCATTGTGCAGAGGTGTACATTGAACGTGTTAGATAGATTAAGGCTATCCAAAGGGGCTCTAGGCTTGTGCCTCTGGCATGTGATTTAAAAAATTAACATACGATAGTGATTTATTAATATGACTAAGTGCTATTAAACTTTGGTGTGAATACTTGCGTGGTTGTTAAAAGTAACACTTCTACATAATTGCAAATCGATATCCAACAGAAAATAAATTGCCAAGCGTTAATTAATGTGATGTATTTTAATCATATTTCTGTTAAAAATAAGCATGCTTATAATCTTCAGAACATTCGTGACATAGCAAATATTATACAATAAACAATAGATGCAGTCCTCAGTTGTCTGCAACATATTCTTGACTGATAGAGAGACGCTTATGTAGAAAGTTTGTTATAAGCAGACTTTTGATGGTTTTCAATTAATGGCCATTACTTTGCAAGGAGTGTGAGAACTGGAGTCTAGGTTATAAAAAAAAAGTAGAAAAGCCTTTCTGTGCCCGTTATTAAAGAGAAAGCATAGCTAGTTTTTAGCTACATTAGAATTTGGTTGCATTTTTACAAACCCTGTATTGTTGATTTAAATTTGAAAGTATGCACTTTACATTGAACAAAACTGTTTATAAGTGACCTGCAAAAATGCTTTTGAAGTAGCCGACAAAAACAACATAACGCCTGTGTACCTCCTATGTTGAAGAGCTCCACAAAATTGTGCTCAAATGACTGATTCTGCATTGATTTTGTAATCAGGTGAGTACGTGCTCCAAACAGTTTATAATCACAGGTTTGGAGCACAACTCGGGGGAGTACGAATTAATGAGTTAGACTTTTAAAAGTATGTTCAATTTTGTATGACCCTGTGATATCATAAGGTATTATTGTGAAGTATGATCTGCAATATATATGCTTTGACCAAACAAAATGAATATCTAGATGTTATTTTCACTAGTGAACGGTAGAAATGCAAGGGTTATAGTGTGTGAAATTTCCATGAATCAAAATTCAGAATAAGATCAGAAAAAAATGTGATGAACAGTCAGTGCTGTTTGTTGGTTTGAGGAATTGAGGTCTGAATAAATTTTGTACTGAATGTATGTAATTTTCACTCGGAGTGCCGGTCATTTCAGCAAACGTCCTGTCCCAGCAGAGGAATAACCTGCAAAATTTTCTTTCTATACATTTATACCAAAATATATAACCCATATAGATAGTTGAAATGGAATTGAGATAACCTACCGGTAATTTTTTAAACACTATCACATTGTTAATATTACTTTTTTCTAAAGATTACCCCTTTCATGTTTATCAGAACTCAAAGTATCTCATAATGTAACCTCTACACTGACTCAGTGCATTCATGTTTGCAAAACATCTATATCTGTAATTCTGTACTCTTTTTTTTCATATTCATCAATTTAATCTTGGTATGGTATAGGCATAGAACTGTAAAATTTTACTACTAATAAATCTTCAAGAATTACCTTCTCTTTTTAAAACGCAAATAACTATGTTTGTTGTTTAACCATGTGGTAAAAACAGTACATGTATATTTATTGTTAATCTGGATTACATTTTTCTGCAATAAAGGGCTGTGCATTCATTCATCTCTGATAAAGTGGTAATAACAATAAGAACATTTTATTTAATTCCAATGTGGCTGGTTATTGTAAAACAATCTGACATTAGCACATAACACGACTATATATATTTTTGTATAAATGTATATATACATGTACATGTACACTGTCTTACTTATAACATACATGTAAATACCTTGTGTAGTTCATACCTTCAGTAATACATGTAATACACTATGTTAGTTAGCCCACCCTGGTTATTATCTTATGAAGGCTTATCTGTTCGCCATCTCTGTATGTTGACACACAGGTTCTAAACCCATTGCTCTGAAGCAGAAGCACTTTCAATATTTCCACAAGTTAGCATATTAGATAGAGTATGGCTCAGGTTTCACTCCGGCGTTTGGTTATTTCTCACTCCTCTGCTCCATTTCCATTTGCATTGTATTAGAGCTGTACGAAGCCATCAGTGGGTTGCTTGATTATTAGGGTGGGTAGCTTTGAAAATGTGATTTGCTGAACCATTTCTCAATTATATGTAATACCCAGTTTTACAATATTAGACATTCCTTTTGTGTGCGTGTGCCTATATATATGTAACATTTTATGATGAGAAATATAAGTAACAACTGGAATATTTCTCCTTTCAATATTTTCCCAACTGAAATTAACCTGATTTGAAGTTGGCTGGCTGGCTATGAAGCAAGGACATTAAAACGAACTTGAAATCAATGCTTTAAATATTAATTATTCATGAAACTACTGAAGAGGATGTACATGTAGACTTCAACCTGCAGATTAACATTCGTGATGTGTATGTGCACCAATGTCAGTTTGACCCTCCAAGGCAAATCAGAAACATGGAAATCTGAAGACAGCTCATTTAATTGGATACTGGAAACTTGCTGAACATATTCATTCTTACATTTGTCTGGCCGCACATTCTGTGGAAAGTATTGACCAAGTCCATCAATTGGCAAAGCCTATCAACTCAATGCTGGAGACTATTGTAAAGGGTCATGCATGGACGCCTGCCTTTTAAAAGAAAAATCTAATTTTTTATTTTATATACATGCTACATGGATCCTCGATACAAATGTTCATTTATTTTTTGGGGTGAATGCTTGGCAGGAGCTTTGTCGGCTCTGGTGCTCTCATAACTGAGAAGGCATCTGACAGGAAGTGGATTTGTTTTGCATCCTGTTATTGTCCTGTGGCATCATTGTTTGTTGCCTGTGATATCAAGAGTGGTTTATTTCACAGAAGGCTGCCACGCCTTCATATACTGGAAATAGCCTTAAGTAAGACATAAAACCCCAATCAATAAAAAAAAAAAAAAAGTTTATTTTGTAATGTGGAAGTGACCCTGAGGCTGAGAGTAGAATGTTTAAAATAAGCCAACCGAAGGAACACTTTTTTCAAATTTTCATGTGTTACAGGTTTTGGATTTGAGTGTTGGAAATTGCTCTTCAATTTCTTAGCCTTTTGGGCGCAGTGAACTTAAGGTTGACCAGATGAAATTTTGTTGGGTACATTGTAGGTTTATTAGTGTTATAGAAGTATGCCTTGGAAATTGTAATGTAAAAATTGAGTGCAAACAAATACAAAATGTCTCTTTTCATTGTCTTTTACATGGCCTACATGGCTGACTGTTCAAAAGTAAGGTAGCTGGAATGAGGTTGTGTAGTACATGTATGGATGTTAAGATGATTATCTGTAGAACAGTGAGAGATGTGTTGATCAGGTGTCATCACTAATTTTCTTTTAACAGTTAGAGGGCAAGGTTAAAAACTTAATCCCAACCTTGGATTTTCTGACATGTCTCTATTTTTGTGGTGAGAGAGTGTGTAATTTTTTCTCCATTAAGATTGACTAAGGCGGTCTCCTGTGGCGTTAAACCTTTAGATGACATGAGCATGATGTAAACTAGAATGTAACTCATGTACAATGACATTTCAATATGCTTTATCTAATGTCAGTACATATAATTATTGTTTGCTACTCAGAACCAGTTCAGTGATTTCGTAAATGGTAAGAATACTATATCATTGTGTTTGTTTTGTTTGGCAATTTTTTTCCTTTTATATCCCTGACTTTTACAATGGAAACCATGCCTATTTTACATACATGTGTGTTTGTATCCAATGATTACTTTTGAATCGCACACGTTTTATAAAGTATTACACACTATATCTAATGTGTTGCTTGTTTCAAGTAGGTCAATGTAATAAAGGACTATGAAGTATTATTGCAATGCTCAATTATATTTATATCTTAATAAATTATTTCAGTTTCACTCCATTTAACAGTAGAAAAGGAGAAATGTTTACAAAGTTGGGGATATACAAGTAGTCTTTCAAGATTATCCTGCTAGCCAATAAACACAGTTTCCATCTCTAGAATTTAACAAGTTAAAATGTTAATGTTGACTTTTATACCAGAAATCTTCTATAACCTACAATGATGTTCCTGAAGATTGTGTCCCCTGAAACTTGGGTGCTTGGACTGACATTCTTGTTGCTCTGGTGCTCTTTTAGCCAAGATATAACAAGAATCCAATTTGTTTGTGCAGCTTGGGCTATAAATGCCAGCGTATTACATTTTATAATGTGTCTTGTAAACTGATTGTCTCATTCTATGGCTTGGTGGTTTCTTTCCCATGGGCTGTGATTGTGTATAAATACTTGCTGTGCTTCCTTACATTTTGTGGTTTACCAGTGAATGTATATATGACGTTTATTCTATGCGGTCCACATTCCTTGCTCTTCATATTAATTGTGTAACACGTGTTACACCCATACCCACATAGGGTACTGTGTTCAAACCTGGATTAATAAGTTCAAACACTGATTTCTGTTGTCTGAATTGTTACATTTTATTTGCAATGTATTAATGTGTAACTATACATGTACATGTAGATAAGGCCGTATTGTTGGTTCTCTGTTCATGTAAAGCACAAACAGTTTGTGACACATGGAAAGATATTGTAAGAAAAACATACCACGGATTTACATGCCTTTGACAATACGCTGGCTGATCCAATGTCATGTATTTGCTTGGACCTGAATGCCTGATGCTTTTTACATTTAGGCGTAATATATTTAAACAGCTCATCAAGAACAAAAAGCAGAACTCCTACTGGTTGACCACCAGTTTCCTTGATGCTTATTCAGTGTATGTTTTGGATTGTGGTCAGATTGATGCTTTCTATTTATTTCTCAAGTTTTGCCTTGTTAAAGATAAAGATGTGGCTCAGTAAAAAAATTAGAACACATATATGTGCACATGTCTGTTATCAGTGGTTGGATTGTGTGAATTAATTTTCCTGACATCTGATATTTTTTGTCCTGCAGCTTATCTTATGCAATGAAGTTTTAGGAAATTTTGAGAACATTATAATTTTTTACCAGAAATGCCCTGAAAGCATACATGTATGTTAATGTCGTCCACTCCATGGTGTACATTGAATAATTGTGGCAAAATTCTGTTTAAAATCTAACGAGTAGTACTTAAAAAAATAACCAATGAAACTGGAAAGCTTTATTGTAATTAAATGAATTTGTTTTAATTACATCAATTGCAGAACATCACAAAAGCTTGCTGTCTACATCTTACTCTATTTTGTCATCCTGGCTCACAGTAATATGACCGTTTGTCTGTTTCAGTTTCAAGTGTGTAGAGCCAAGCTGTAACATCATGGCCTCGAGTCTTGAACATCCCGCCTCATGGCTTCGTTCTGGTCAGCCATCTTGGTGCCTAGTCATCTTACTCCTTTGTCTACTCTCAGACAACAAGGTTGAAGCTGCACCAAATGATACTGATTGTGGAGCTGCAACACAATGTGAGAAAGGTACCTTATTACCCCTCTGGAAACCTGTGGGTAACTTAAGTGATGGTGACAGAGCCGCCAGGGCCACTGTTTACATGGCTGCCATGATCTATATGTTTCTTGGAGTGTCTATCATAGCAGATCGTTTCATGGCAGCTATTGAGGTGATTACCTCCAAAGAGAAAGAGATTGTTGTGAAGAAAGCTAACGGTCAAACAGCTGTAGTTAGTGTGCGTATTTGGAATGAAACTGTGTCTAACCTTACACTTATGGCTTTGGGATCATCAGCTCCAGAGATTTTACTCTCTGTCATTGAAATCATTTTTAGAGGCTTCAAAGCTGGAGAGCTAGGGCCTAGTACAATTGTGGGAAGTGCAGCTTTTAATTTATTTGTAATCACTGCTCTTACTGTATATGTCATACCAAATGGGGAGGTAAGGCGCATTAAGCATTTGCGTGTGTTTTTCATTACAGCATCTTGGAGTATATTTGCATATCTGTGGTTATATTTTATTATTTCTGTATCAAGCTCAGGAAGAATTGATATTTGGGAGGCAGTTTTAACTCTTCTTTTCTTTCCATTAACTGTAATAACTGCATATATCGCAGACAAGAGAATTTTCTTGTACAAATTTCTATCCAAGAAGTATCGCAGTACTAGAAATAAAGCAGTTGTGATTCAGAGTGAGGGGGACACTGAATTGGCAGATGGCAAAGCTAATCATATTGGCGATGAAATAGGGTTTCGAGATGGATCTACCGAAGATGAAGAAATGAAGGAGTTTGAACAACATCGTCTAGAATACATTGAAATATTACGAGATTTAAGAAAAAAATATCCAAATATTGACATGAAAACACTAGAAGAACGGGCGGAATTTGAAGCTGTTAATAAAGGCCCTAAGAGTAGAGCTTTCTATCGAATACAGGCTACTCGTAAACTTACTGGAAGTGGCAATGTTATCAAAAAGGCTAAGATTGAAAAGCGAACTAGCCTTCAAGATGTCAAGCTAGACTTAAAAAATGAGGATGTTGTGACTAAGATCTTCTTTGACCCAGGACATTATACAGTCATGGAAAATATTGGCACCTTCTACCTCACTGTGTCAAGGGAGGGCGGAGACCTGGGTAAAACCATCTATGTTGATTACAAGACAGAGGATGGCACAGCCAATGCTGGGTCAGACTTTGTCTTTGCTGAAGGTACATTAGTGTTTCACCCGCATGAAGTCCATAAGCAGTTTCCAGTTACAATTCTTGATGATGAGATATTTGAAGAGGATGAACATTTTTATGTTAGGTTAAGTAATGTCAGGGTTGGGGATGCTGATGGACTTTTTGAAAGCAATAGCACCACGATACCTACTAATTGCAAAGCCCAGCTATCCAATCCCTCTTTGGCCACTGTGATGATCTTAGATGATGATCACCCCGGAATATTTTTGTTTGAAGACAGTGAAATGACAGTATCTGAATCATGTGGTGAGGCCAATGTGAAAGTTTTGCGTTCATCAGGAGCTAGAGGATGTGTGAAGATATACTACCGGACAGTAGATGGTTCTGCTAAAGGTGGCAAGGACTTTGAGCACTGTGAGGGAGAGTTAACCTTTGAAAATGATGAATCAGAGTAAGTACTCAGTGCAATTCTGTTGTTTTTTAATGATTTGTTACTCATGTAAGAGCTAACATGTTTTTGGTTTTGCTCATTCATTGTTGATAACTGTTTCAGTTGTAGTTTTAATATGTCTGAGAACTGCTTTTCTTGTGGGTGGTTTTCTTGTGTGTGCCCTCTACTCAAGGGTGCCTTGAAGGCGATTCACTGTGGCATACTTTGACCTTATTTAATTGTTTTTGTTAGTGCCAATTGTTTTGTTCAACCAATAGTATGCCTGGTACCCTCTCTACTTGCTGATGAGTAAAATTAAGATTTTACTGATCAAAGTATCTGTTTATGTTTAGAAAAAGAACAAACATTCAGGGGTTTTGCTGTATATCAAACAGAGAGTGGTTAGCGAGACCTATCTGTGACCTGTTGCTGTCTAAGCTATAAAGGGGTATCAGGAAGCCAATTTGTTGTGGTGTCCTGGTTTTTGCCTTTTTAAATGTGCCACTTAAGGTGTTTTCCTTAACCTTGGCACATCGCCACCCTGGGATTAATTGATAAATTTCTTTTGAGCCCAACATGAAAGCCTAAGGTCACCAATGTCTCTCCAAGTCCTATATAAGGCACATACATTATTTCAAAATGTCTTCCCAAGACATGGGATTTAATATGATCTATGGCTGACCGCTGTGTGACTGTAAGACTTTTTTAGAAGACTATTCCAACTTAGACTATTGTTTACATTGAATTGGACATATTATTGACAATGTTACATTTACATTGCTGATGTTACAAATCAAAAACAGATTGAACTTCCATACATGTGACATCCTAATGATCCTATTAAACATATAGAAAATTATCTTGGATAACGACTTCATTTTTATCACAAGTACATGTAGATTAATGATGGACAACAGCTTCTTGCAAGGGACAGTTTGCTCCTCTTCGTGAAGATCCGAAAATGACCTGTGAATCGTGGTCACAGAAAGGAAAT
>JAVFBZ010211311.1:17458-31880 GCA_032466195.1 Katharina tunicata
CTTCTTGCAAGGGACAGTTTGCTCCTCTTCGTGAAGATCCGAAAATGACCTGTGAATCGTGGTCACAGAAAGGAAATGATATTAAAAACCAAAGAAATAAATAAACTTTGTCTTTCCTCTTATAACTATATATCATACTAGGTGAGTTGCTGGCTGCAAATGTTCTAAAGTATGTGGAAATTACTTTCAGTTTATTAATGTAGTTTGAGATGTTGAAGGGAAATTCTTTTAATACTCCTTTTCCTCGGCAAGCTTAGTGCATCCTGACAGAACAAATTATACATTTATACATTCATGTACATGTAGTGTTAGCCAGTGGAGTGCCTCCCTGTCTTCCAGGCACCCAAGAAGCCATTTGAGACAACCTATTCCAATCAAATTTAACATGGAAAAGATAGAAAAAATGTCAAATAAGACACCCTGTTTCTGTGAAAATAGGGATTTCAGACACCCTGTTTTCGATTTCTGGTTAAGACTATGCTGCGTCTATGCATGTATAATACATCATGTATATTTTTTAAATATTTGAAGTATTGTCCTAACTTTTTTTCTATCTGAACAACCTAGCCCAGTGAAATGTCATATTGATTTATGTATTGAATTCGCTTGAGATTATTTTCAAGCTCGGCTGAACATATATATAATAAATTATGAAATATATAAAAACATTAGTTTCATTCCTCTACATATATTATATGAATTATGCATTTTCATTAAATGTCAACCTCAGCTTTACCTAATGGAGTTAGTAGTCACATATGCCTTCATGCACTCTATTTGAGCTGATATTGATATGTTCTGCTGCACAATTATGAAATACACTCACACTGTAGGCCCAAGCTACATGGCATACTAATTAAATAATTATCACTTAACTATGGGATGTAATGGAAATTTGTTGCTGTCTCCATTTGTTTCATGTCTGATGAAAGCTCTGGGAACAATACATGGGTTGTGGAAGCAAATACATTGTAACTAGTACACATGTATGCATAGTGTTAGCCAGAAATCAAAAACAGGGTGTCACAAATCACTATTTTCAAAGAAATAAGGTGCCTCATTCAACGTTTTTCCTATCTTTCCCATGTTAAATTTGACTGAATTAGGGTGTCTCAAATGATTCCAGGGTGTCTCAAAGACACAGAGACACCCCCCCTGGCTAACACTATGCATGTATGTTGAGGAAGCTGTACAATAATAGACCATGTTAAAACCATTTGTTACAATGATATAGAAAGCAGCTGGAGTAAAATAATAAAATATATAGTCACTGTATTATAAGAATAACGTTCTCATGGCTTCTCATTAATTTGCCTGGACTTTGAAACAGTTTAAAACAAAATCATTTTATAGATATAAGTTTTGGCTTAAAATATTTTGGGCCCCTGACACAATAAGATATAATTCAATTATTGATATAATGGTATTTTGTTAGATATGTAGGCTTTGAATTGTCGGGTAATAAGGCTTCCTGCGTTACATTCCCACTTTGGTATCGCTATTCCTTGCCATGCAAAGAAATGCCTAGACTTAAATGTAAGCATGTAACTGATTACTATCTCACTTGTTGGCACGAGTTTGTTCTCGTTTTAAACGGAAGCGGAGGGCAGGGGCGCTGTTATATGCAAAGAAGATTGTTGCTGAGCCAAATGACACCAACTCTTGACTTAAATAAGTTTATAATGGAAACGAAGGTAAACAAATCTACTGCTCCATTTATAGACCACGTTTTCTAAAATATTGCCTTAACTTTTCTGCAAAATTTATGGATGTGATTACTATAACACCATTATAAGAATACTCAAGACAAATCCCAAGTCATGGGATGAAAAAAATATTGGTTTACAAAATAAAATTTCGTAAGTCATCCTTTCCTTTTCAGTAAGTCAATCCACAGTCTGGCTGGCTTTAAATTAGAAATAAATGTTCCATTTTCCTACGTAATCATTAAGTACCGGTAGGTCAAAAATGCTACACAATCACTGGTCAGGGGTCAATGGTGCAATGCTACACAAAATTCATTTTGTATAGCAATTTTCTACATTTTTTGCAATGCAAAGATTTTACAACATCTTGGACCATGTCGTGCAATAAATTAATTTAATGAAATGTGCTGTGACACATTATCCCCGCTTATGGACAGTTGAATGTACATGTACTTATGTACACATGTAGTACGCCTAGTGTTAGCCAGAGGTGTGTCTCGGTATCCTGGAATCCATTTGAGACACCCTAATTCAGTCAAATTTAACATGGGAAAGATAGGAAAAATGTCAAATGAGACACGCTGTTTCTTTGAAAATAGTGATTTGAGACACCCTGTTTTTGATTAGTACTACTACATGTACAGCGTATACACTGTATGCCACACCCGGACAAGGTATTCTGCTGACGTTATCTATGTGATTGGCTCTTAATAGTTCTAAGACAAAAATATTCTGTACAGGGCTTTTATTCATGTTACAGGTACATGTAACTACATACATGACGGTGTACATGTGAACAACCTTGTTAGGAAATTATTGTGATGATAAATTGTTTTCCTTGCCAACGATTTTTTTTAACATTTCAACATGCTTCCAGCTACATCAAACATGTATCCAAATATATATACATTTAGTTTCAGCCTTGCAGTATAGAACAATTGTAATTTATGATGCATTTCAGGGAAATTGCATTTTCTGTTGGAGTTTTATTTATTATAAAGAGTAAATTTCAAAATAAGAAATGTTGTTTATTGATTTTGATATGAAATAAAGTCAGATGACTTATTTTATTCCGATGATGTTGTTGCATTAAATAATGGACCTGGTAAATGTAGGTTAATAAATTGAGGAACAAAACTTTTTTCCCTGTCATATACATGTAGGATAACTGGTGAGAACAAAGTTTGGAAAAAAGGTTCTGTACAGTCATGACCACAGGAATTTGTATCAATAAGAGTAATAAACAGCTGATTAACCGTTGATTACAAAGTACGTTGTAGTTGTTCTTTAACTTTAATAAAGGGAAGGAAGGAAACATACTTCCCAAGAAGCATTAGATAATCTAGAAATAAAGCCTTTGTTTGGACTTTGGTCATACGATACAACATTTCCTACCTCTTTAATGTATCCTCCTTACGTAGCAGCAATACTATTTCCAATATTCCCAGCAGTTCTGCCACAATCGATGGAAAAACGAAGAACAGGAGGTTTGGCTGATTTTTTTATCACAGACATTTTGAATAGCTATGACAGATATCCCACAAGCAACTGCGCTTGACTTACTGTAATTTCCCAAATATGGAAGTCTGAGGTAAAAGATGAGTTCCATATTTGGGAAACTAGGACAAGCGCAGTGGCTTCTGGGATATCCGTCAAAGCTATTCAAAATGGCTGTGGTAAAAAAATCTGCCAAACCTCCTGTTCTTCGTTATTCCACCGATTGTGGCAGAACTGCTGTGAATATTGGAAATATTACTGCTGCTACGTAAGGAGGAGACATTAATCAGGTAGGAAATGTTGTATCTTCCAACCAAAGTCCAAACAAAGGCTTTATTTCTGGATTATCGGCAGCTTCTTGGGAAGTATGTTTCCTTCCTTCACTTTATTATAGTTAAAGAACTACAACGTACGTTGTAATCAACGGTTAATCAGCTGTTAATTACTCTGATTGATACAAATTCCTGTGGTCATGACCGTGTATGGATATATAATTTTGCTTCCTATGCCCTGGAGTTCTGCAAGCTAAGGTACATCAGGAAGCCGATTTGTTGTGGTGTCCTGTTTTTCGTCCTGGAAATGTATTGTCCTCTTTGTTGTCGGCGTTGCTTTGGGTTGTTTCCTGCACCCATTGGCGGGCCATCCAATATGTGAAATAGTAGATGTGCGACGTAAACCCCAATCAAAAAGCAAATGGCAAAATTAACCGAGGAAACTTCATAAGCCACTGACCTCAAAGAATCTGACACCATTTACCACGAGAGAAGACAAATGGTGAATTACATGCAGGCATACAAATGATGAAGGCATTTGCGTATGTAGACTGTCAAATTTAAAGATTAATATTGATGACATGTACCTGTACATTGACGTTTGTACATGAGTCCAACTGTCGTACATAAGCTTTAAGGATATTCAATATTGACAGCAGTTAATGGCCTTCATTATATATTCATTTGAAAGTATTGGAAAGCCAACAAGTGTACATATGATTTGTGATTTATGATCCTAATTTAATTTCAAGATTAATACATTAAGGAAAGAACTTTACTTCTTTCCAAATGATCAAGTAAAATACTTTTTATGCATCTTCATTCTTAAAAATGGACTAATTTCTTCAAGTGGCATTTAATTGTATTGCTGAAAAATAGTTAAGTTCTAATAAAAAAGCAGGCCTATAAAATACTATATTAACTTACCTGTTTGGCATTATAATAAATCTGATTGAACCCAAAAAGAACACATAATGGGAAAAAGGTGTAGACAAATTATTCTTTCTTATTATGCAAGGATGGGTACATGTACTTGTCGTATAAAAAAAAAAAAAAAAGTGCCAAAGTTACATTAGGTTTGAATTTTTTGTGCAGATTTCCAACAGCATTTTTTACCAGCCTACCCGGTAGTCTGTTTCAGGAGACAGACTTCTTAAAGCTGGTGCATAAATGTAAGTTTGTACTGGAGGTCTGCCAGGGGTAAATATATACAGGTATTTCTTAGACCATGTCTGTAATGTAGCTCAGCCCAACTTGCCCATGTGCTATTTAGTTCCTTACTATAAGTATATGTAGTTCCTTAGTCACACATCTGTGAAGCTACATAAGCATGTAGCAACACACCTTCAGGCTGCAGCTGTGCTCTCTATACACAAACACTGAGCGGAGGCTCAAACTAAAGGTTTATTATATATTTGCTTTCCCTATTATCAGCAAAGTATGTTTAGGACTGATGGAAGTTAAAATTGGGGGAAAATTGATTCGATCCTATAATGCCTGCTACCTAGACAGTCAACACAATTAAGGGATCACAGATCAATACTATTGCCAGGGCAAGGCTGAATATGCATAAGGTGTTTAATGTACATGTACCACTAGGAAGCTAACATTATAGGCTAGATTATAGGCATAAATCATGTTACTTTACCTTCTACTGGTATTACTAGTCACCATTTGTACAGTACATGTATCTGATACAAAGTGACCAAACGCATAATAATGTTTACTGATTTGTACGTCACATTGCTCACAATTTTTTTTTTTAACAACCCAAAAGATGTGATGTTGTCGGAACATGCAAAACTACATTTGTACACACATTCATCTGTTAATGATAGTCTTCAAAATTGAACAAAAGTAATTGAGAGGGTAGTACAAGACATGCTGATCATCGAGCACTGTTCAGCTCACGGACCAGTCTGCAATGTTCAAATTCAGGTCGATCCACACACACTTAAATTGTGACCGAATTGAAATATTCCAAAATATTCTGTTCTATAAAAAAAAACAGTAAAAAAAATGAAATCCTCTATATTTTGTTTGGATATGGCGATCTGAACCTGTACTATGATTTAATTACACTCCTCCGGCACATTCTTTTGAACATTAACAGACTCAAGTGATATCGTAATTCATGGCTTCATGTCGCATAACTTCTATACATAGTGTTAGCCAGAAATCAAAAACAGGGTGTTTCAAATCCCTATTTTCAAAGAAACAGGGTGTCTCATTTTACATTTTTCCTATCTCTCCCATGTAAAATTTTACTGAAATAGGGTGCCTCAAATGGATTCCAGGGTGTCTCAAAGACACAGAGACACCTCTCTGGCTATCACTATGCTTCTATATGTCACAATCCAGAGTGTTATTTAATTTAATTACATGAAGAGTGTAGTTCATTTGAATCGGCTTATATAATGCACAATGTACACATTGGACAAAGTACCAGACATGCTGATTGAGGAGCAATGAATGTGGTCAGCTCAAGGCCTACATTAGGCTACAACGCTTAAAATAAAATCAACTCACACCTTAAATGTAGCAGAATTGAAGGGTTTAAAATCATGCTGCTGTAACCGCTCATAACAATGTTCAAGTCATCAATATTTTCTTCGGCCATGCCATGCCGTCTTGTTTGTAAAATAACCTTGACGTAAGTACTGCGTTAAACACCAATCAAACAAGCATATTTTATGACTGAAATAACGTCAAACCCAAACAACAGCAGTGATCAATTATGTGACACAAATGTATCTACATGTATGATACAGTAATGATACAGATTTAACCTCAATCAGTATTAAGATAGATGACTCTCTCGTCTATTCATATTGGGACTGGCACGCGATCATATGAGTAAAATAACCTTATGTACACTGTACAGCATTGTACATGTATGAACCCCAGTTTAACATGCAAACAATTTTGAGTTAGTGTACTTGTGTAACTTTCATTGTTAAACACAGGCTCTTGTTGGATAAACTTGGAGTAACCGCATAGAAGCTCAGCTTTACCAAACAGTCCCTGCTTATGTCAGACCAAGCCGATCAGATTCGGAGCGATGAGGCTGGACAGTCTTTTATGGTCTTGAAATTAGCAGTGTTCATGTCGCACTGCGCTGATTTCTTTCTGTTAGGTTATAACATTTATCATGTCCCAACGGCGGACAGTATCCACCTACCCCTCCAGTTGTGTTGCTTCGAACCCAGTCAACGATGTGTGATGTTAGCCTAGTACTTAGTACTTAGAGAGTAATTAATGAGGTGAACAAAATATGTAATTAAGACCAACACTGTAGTAACTACTGATTACATATTTTGTTCACCTCATTAATTACTCATTAATCAGATGGAGAGTAAGTAATTTGATTTAATTACACAAACTTCCTAAAACAAATTTATCTGTAATTGTATACTGACATTTTCTCTCAGGAACCTCATTTATAGTTAATTTTTGTGTTCTGTCTCAGTCAATTCTCCACATTAAGACACCAATTATCAGCCACAATATCGTGTAAATACATTTATGTATTTTTGTCAAGAATAATCACACTGGCCCAGGGATATGTACACATAAAGAAATATGTGTCATGGCTAAACTTTATATGTATGTATGTATGCACACACTTCATGTACAGTGAAAAATTGTATGGACAAAAATAACCAAGTTTTGCAATCATATGATTCAATTCTTTATTATCCGTAAGCCAAGGGCTTACAGGATAATCTCAAAAGTATTTGGTAGTTTGCTGTGCCTTAATGCTCCCTGGGCTATGGTATCCGGAAGCCAATTTGGTTTTGGCCGTTCTGTTTTGCGTCCTGCAAATTGTCCTGTGTTCTATCATTTGTTGCCCGTGTCCTTGAAGGTGGTTTTCGTCACCTATTGGACTGGCATGCCACCATATGAGTAAACAACCTAAGCACACATGAAAACAAAAATCAGAGGATAACCTCACAGAATGTCTTATAAGTGCAAATTTCCTGGGTACAGTCTTTCTGAGAGACAACAAAATTATACCTATGGACAGAATGATTGACCTTACATCTATGCTGCCACACATATTACATACATGTAGTGCTTGAAGAACATTATTTTTCCTAACAATTAAAGTGACTTCACATCATATGCCCTCATATACATGTAAGTGAAATAGCATTAGGAACAGCATTAAGCACCCATCAAACATTCATGAAATGAAATTGCTCATTATGCATGCATACAGTGGGTCTTAAAGTTTCTTTTTTTGTCATCACATGTAGAGCTTCACCGAATATTTGCAAACGAATAGTAAATTGCGAATATTCGTAGCCTAATTCAGTATTCGAATATTCAAATTAAAAATAAAAGTACTAGAAGCCAATCTTTACTATTTGTAACTTTCAGTAATTGTGTACCCCTTTTTGATTCCATAATTTTACGTCAAATACACTAGAAAATAGTAAAATAAAATTGTATTGAGCGGTCAGTGTTGTTGCTGTTGTTGAATGGCTTGCTCTGTTTTTTTTTAACGTATTAGGCCTTTTTGTACATACACGTACATGTAAATAATCTTTGGTAAAAATGAACCGAAGTGAAGTGTTAAATAAATTATTTTATCACTGATTATCATGTTCCGACACATTTAAGAGACTACTGTGCATTAAAGTACTGGTACATAAAACAAAACAGTCGGAATACACCGTTCCATGCCACTGGTACAGCCACGTGTTATCGGTGATCAGTCCTCAGAAAAGCCGGCTGTCTGGTGGAAGATTGGAAGCATGCTGAAATAAGACTCCCTGCCGTGTGCAAGTCTGCCTATTTTTCATGCATCCAATACAAACAAACCAGATTCAGTGTGTTTATAGCAAATGGGGTTTATAATTTTATATCAGAAATGACGGAGTTGATAGCAAACATTGCGGGGATTTTCATTTAATCCAAAATTAGGAGGTTATATACGTAAAGCTATCAGTGTCAATGAACTAATGCATTCTTGTGCAATTGCATGTAAATGGGGATTTACAAATAAATGTGCTTTAATCAACTGATTCCAACAGTCAGGGCTAATTCCAGGTCGACAAACACATCATGAAAAAAAAATTAAAATTGGCACGAATGACCGATCTCACATTTAAGCCCATGTTAAATTTCACACAACTCTTTTCCCGCCAGAGACAAGTAACCGGATGTCTGACGATATAAATAGAAAAGAGAAAGCAAACTTCAGCTTCCTTTTATCCCTCTGAATACGGGATAGAATTAAGACGGCCCAATTTTGCTACAAAGACGAGTTGGAAACTTCAATTTTTCATTAGCCACGCTATTTATAGTAAAAGGACAAACAAAGGGCATATTAAAATTCCTTGAGACCTATATCAATATGTTTCCATAGATTCCCTATAAACAACAACTTGTTAAGACATACGTAAGCTATTATTATTAGCCTTTGTAAGACGAATATTCAAATACTATTCGAATATGCCTGACGAATATTTAAATACCAAAATATGGTATTTGTTTCAGCACTAATCACATGTGAGACGGATTCCATCACGGTCATTATTAATTACATACTTGTCTAAGTCTAAAGTACAATGTACTCAAACGGACAATGTTATAAAGGAAATCATCGGTCCGCTGATAAGTATGAATTGTGTACATTATGGATAGCTGGCTAACACTATTAAATTACGCTTTTCCTTTGGATAAAATATAAATAATATACTGGTACTGGACTACATGTATCGAAAGGAAGTTGTTGATGGCTATGAAGATTGCAGGATAGTATTTAGGTGATTTCCGTCCGATTTGTAGCCAAATGGTGGCAATGCATTTCAGTCAGATGAATGTAATAAACTTGCTTACATTCTTTAACACCAAGCATATAAATGGTGCAGGTGGTCCGTTCAGTTGCATTTGATCCTATGGGCATCAATGATCATGATATCGATTTGTGTCCGTCTAATATTTTGTATCCTGTACTTATTTTTTGTCATGTCAACGAATTAACATTTACATACTTGTAAGTAAAAGTTACTAGTGAGTAGTGACTAAATCCCAATGAAACACTCCTAAACTTAACTCAATTACATGTATTAAAAACAATAGCATCCATGTTCCCTCATGGTTGGATCCATGTTTGTTTCTTTTTCACACCATGCTCAAGGGGATTTTACACATACAATTAAACATTTAACTTACAAGTATTTTCTTACTCCTGGGGGAGGCCACACAATTAGGTACATGTATGTCATCACTATCAAATATATTGATACCATGTCACTAGATTAGGGTACATGTAGTTTCCTTCACCCATTGGACTAAACTGTTAATTGGACACTTCATAATTTTGTCTTATATATTGCTTTGATTAAAGTCCGTCAGGATTTTTCTTGAAAATAATCACCTGGCATGTGTATTAAAGTTTTGATCTTGAATTAAATTGAGATGTCATGTTTGTATGATCTGGATGATGATGAGAACTTAAAGAACATGTAGGGAGTAGTTTTATAATAAAGACACCTGTTTAGTTTAATTAACACACCTGTTGTCAGATCATCTAATTATTTCATATAATTTACATTGTAAGTTATGTGGTGTTTGTAATATTTGGGATTGACAGCATGTTGTCTGTCAGTTTATCAGAATGCAAATGTATAAACCTTAGTGCACTGTTCAACGATGTCCTTTTTTTCAATGAAGCATCTGGCTAAGATGACGTAGTGTGTCGGTTAAGAAAATTTTCCAAAGTGCATCATTTGATGCCAAAAATGACGCATGACATTAAAGAGAAACATGGGATGACTTTTTCTGACACATTCTCTGAATTTACTATATACAATATTGAATTTGTGAGCTAGAACCCAAGAAAAGATATATTGATTCAAGAATATATTTTACATAAAGGTTGCAAAAGTAGTACCACTACCGGCTTTTAAATAACCTGAAGAGCTGAACTTTACTAGTATGCAGTCAGAAAGTGGGTTATCTCTGTCATGTCTGGGAGTAGGTATTGGACTGTAAACTTTTCAACCCCACTGAAGCCATCTTCATTGGAGATTTCCTGAGACGGAATATTTACATCCACAGAAGCAAAACTGGCACTGTTGTTCAATTGTTTAAAATAAAGATTCCACTTTTGTTTTATTTGCCTTATTTAGGTTATAAAGTTAGTAATATTGATAACAGATTATTTTGGAGTTTATCGCGAGTTGCATGATTGTTATCAAAATGTTTCCAGATGTAATCAAACAAAGACAGATGTTACTCCGAGAAAAATGTAAAAATATGCAGCTGGTGTCAAATCCCCGGAGTCTGGTTTTCTCAGAACATTTATACAAATTTACACACTTACACCTGTAGTCCCTCTGTTAGTATTGTAAATGCCAAAGTATGGCAAAAAGGAATCTGGTTTTCTCAGAATATTTATACAAATTAACACACTTACACCTATAGTCCCTCTGTTAGTATTGTAAATGCCAAAGTATGGCAAAAAGAAATCTGGTTTTCTCAGAATATTTATACAAATTAACACACTTACACCTATAGTCCCTCTGTTAGTATTGTAAATGCCAAAGTATGGCAAATTAATAAGACCATGGTCCTTTCAATAACGGAATAAATTGTGTGGAATACTTTTGGTTTTAAAATTTGACAAACTGGTTTTGAGGTACATGTATATGCCAAAGAAATGGAAGAGCATGGTCAATTTTTAAAGAGGGCAAGTTGATGTTCATGTATGTGTTTCTTTGTTTTCTTCGGATTACTCCCATTAAATGTATACATCATATTACAATTGTTTATCCTATGTTGAACTAGAGACAGTTAATGTATGTGTTTCTCTTCCACATTTCCGTCAACTATTCCACCCTGTCTCAAGGATTTATTCTCTTTTATTTGGGTTTTTGTCATTTACATTTCCACCCACTTATAATCATATCCAGCCACTAGGATTTATCACTTTCATGGCCATCAATAGGTTTTGTGGATTCTTATATAACCACATTAACCAGCCATTATTCATTGACCTTTAACAGAAGGGGTGACTCTTTAGATTGAGGGGATGCAAGATACCATTAAGATTTAAGCGCCAGATATGACTTCACTTTAATCCTGATGACACCCTATCTGACGTTATTGCTTGCCCAACTCCTGTCATGATCGTAAAGGAACCTTGAAGACCCTGCAAGTGACAAGTCATATCTTGTGTCAAACGAACAGATTCGCTCAGTTTCTTTTCAAACTGATGCAATCTTTAAATTGTTCTGTTTTTTGTAGTTTAAATTATGTATTGCTTATGTCCACCCACCGATCAATGATCCTGTCCCAAGGTTTTATATTTGTTATAGATTTTGTTTCTTCCTACATGTCCACCCACTACTCTTCTGTTTCTATTAATATGATTCATACGTCATTTCATCATACAAGGAAATATAGTTAATCTTTTAAAAAGTGTTTGATGTCCCCAGAAAAGTAAACCAAATATATGACCATCATGTAATTGTGTTCTACATGTAATCTCTACTACCATGCAACATCAAACCTAAGTGTCTGTCTTTCTTTCAAAACCTACATGGAGATGATCTACACGTAGGTGAAGAATTAGCTGTGTACATTGAAGTGCAGATGGAAGACAGTGTTACATGATTGCCAACTATTCCTGTCTGTTAAATAGAGTTTCTCTCAAGTGCAGGTGAAGTTGTTGGAAGGAAGGAAGGCTATTGGATTACAAGAGCACCATTCTACTGTGTTGGCCATACTTAGATATAGTAGATCCTTCTTGAGCGTACTGATGGTACACATGGGAGAATTCCCAGTCAACATACACCCCTACTTTGCCTGAAAGGTCTTTCACAGAGGCAAAATGTAGATCATAATTTAATTGTAAAAAAGCATATATAAACCCACTAATAGTGGCAAAGAAACCTGTAGTACAACTAATCAGTCAGACATATGTTGAATTCAAACTGATGTACTGTCTCAGGGAGTTAACACTGATGCAGTAAAATTATCTGATGGAGGCTGCAGAGGTTTAAAATAAAATTTATGAAATGTCTTAGCGGACGACCTGTCAGCAGTCTTCAAGATATCATGGACACAAGCGCCGCGCCTACATGCCGCTGAGGGGGAGGCACCACGAAAAGAGTGACCTTTAAATATATCTGTATTAACTGAGGAAGCTTCGAGTACTTCACCTAACCAACGTGAAATAGTCATAGTAGTTACAGACTAAAAAGTCTTATGTGACAACAATAATTGATCATATTTTCATTTTGAGTTTGTTCTGCTCCAATACGAAAACAAAGTCGATATGGCACAAAGTGCGTCATCTTTGAATTTAACCAGTTCAATTCTTGTAACAGGCCTTGACTGGCTTGTTCTTAAACACTCGTGAATCAAAAACCATAATTTCTTTCTTGAAGAACATAAACGCATACCTGATACAGTTAAGGCTTGTAGAGTCTGCACATGCTGCGCAGTGACTAAGGCTAGCAAAGAAACTAATTTAAGTGTAAGATTTTTCATGGAAATATCTGAATTGGACACAATAGTTTTTAAATATGTTAAAACTAACGAAACGTCCCAAGTCTGGGTATAGCGTGGATAGGGTGGCTTGCTCTCAAACACACCCTTAAGTAAATGTTTAATCAACATCTCTGACACAGGGGAGTTAAACACTTTAATGTCTGCAGTAACATCCACCGATGACTATTAACTACACTATAGTATAGGAGGAACACCCTGCTATGTTCGTCAAGTAATTTAACACAATTACTAAAGACGGCAAAACGGGATTAACTTCTGTTTATTACACCAAACACACCATCGGCGCCATGCATATTCATATTGTTTATTTGTGGATGTTCTCCATGACTTGGCAATAAATGTGCTTGCTTGGATTGAAAGTCCAGACTGGCGGATGTGTTGCCAGATACCATGCAACCTACTATTTGTAACATGTGGCCCAGTGGATGAATTCTCTCTGAACCTGGCTGGTAGTGTTAGCAACCGTCGGTGCCATTTCAGACGTACTGGGTCGGCGATAGGGGAAACCAATGTTGTGTTGTCCTATGAGGGACAATGACGATGGCTTATAAGACCCTGTCCTCCATTAACTTTGTCAACACTTGAGTCAACAGCCTGAAAGGGGGAAAACAGTAAGGTTTAAGATTAGACCAGGAATATGCTAAAGAATCTGTTATACAGGAGCCCAGATCTGGTCCCCAGGAACCATATTTAGAAATTTGCTTATTTAATATAGAAGCAAATAAATCAATTTCCAGCTCAAAAAACGACTCACAAACCTGTTTCCGAGCCAATCTCGATTCCAGTGTTTGACCATAATATTTTAGTTTATTTCGAGGATGACCAACGGATATAAAAGCCATTTACAGGCTCCATATTGTATCGGTTCAACATACACATCACTAGTGGACGGACCTGAAATCCATTGTTGGATTGTATTGTGTAAGGAATCAATGCCCAACTTAGCTCTCAAACTAAGCATATATCTGCCTCATCCAAATTAGCTGGACGGAGTGGTAGGGTGTGAGCGGTAATAGAACTACCGGTCCCTTTAGCCTTACTACCCTTGCTTGCTTTGCCCTTCTTAGGCTTAGAAGCTACTAAAGTGCTGGTGGCCCGCTTAGCATGGTTATCTTCACTAGTGCCTGTGGCGCTATTTTTCTCGTGGCTCAGTGCCACCACAGATGTCCCTGGTAGCCGTCAAATGATAATACAGGGCTCCTCTTGCTCAGATAGGTCTGACATAATTTCACAATAATCTGAGGTACTAAAACGAGATCTCGTTAAAGTCACGTTGTCAGCTGACTGCATGATAGATCATGCATTATGACCGCGATATGGCCGAGGCCATACGATAAAGAATCTGTGTGTGTCTGTTGTTATTTAGTAATGCTATAGATCTCTTCATGTTTTTTTATTGTTTTTATTGAGTAGAAAAAT
>JAVFBZ010211312.1:0-13101 GCA_032466195.1 Katharina tunicata
TTGTTAAGTGGTAAAGGGGTTGAATGTGTTGAGGACTTAGGCTATATTCACTGCAACCAGTGTTTTATGACAGATAACAGTCCACAACTCAGTGTTTTATGACAGATAAGTCCACAACTCAGTGTTTTATGACAGATAATATTCCACAACTCAGTCTTTTATGACAGATAATAGTCCACAACTCAGTGTTTTATGACAGATAAGTCCACAACTCAGTGTTTTATGACAGATAATAGTCCACAACTCAGTGTTTTATGACAGATAATATTCCACAACTCAGTGTTTTATGACAGATAATAGTCCACAACTCAGATTTTGTATTCTGCTGTACCTACGCACCCAAGTCCAAATCTTTTAAAAAATTAACAACCGACAAAAATCACACAGTTTTTAGACGATTTTTTAATATATTTATTCACATAAGATTTTTCAGCATACAACTGTAGGGCATGGGTATGTATGGCAATAAAAGATGATTTTCATCATTTGATTGAAAAACAATGTGGATGAAGATAAACTGGATTCAAAGTTGCTTATTTGGGTCACTTCATCTCAAACCTAAATATTTGATAAGTTATTTGATTTGTGTTTAACATCGTATTTGAGAGTATTTCACTTATATGATGACTTGTGAGTTGCCGGTGTATAGAGGAAAACCAGAAAAAATTTCCCTATTATGCCTAAGGTCCAAAGGGCGATTCAAACCTATTCCAGGTACAGTGAAGCACAGAGGACTCAGCATTCCAACGCTCAACCAACTAAGTCATGGCGCGGCATTTCAAAAATGAAAGTATTATCTCCACAGAGTTTGAAAAATATTTAATAATTTGGCGGAATCTAAATAATGTGTATTTAAAATGCACCCAATTTTTTCTCCCCAAACTATAGCCAGTGTTCAGTTTCAACATCTTTCCAAATATACATTTGGTTACCCCACTTCAGTTGGTATAACAGATTCTGTGTCCACAAGTTCTGTTTCATCTTTCTCTTCCTCTTCAGTATTTTCTTGGTCTTCCTTCAAAGCCTGTTTCTGTAATTTCTTCTCAGCTACTTGTCTCTCTGAAAATAATCACGATCATATTTTATTTTCTGTTTTTGGGTTTGTTTGTTCGTTTGATTGGTGTTTAAGGTTGTACTCAAGACTATATGACGACTTATTATTAATTATTAATTTGCTGTGTCGTATGGTGGAAAACCGGGAAGAAATCTCATAAATACCACCCAAACTCCGCAGCCACCTGAGAACTTCTTTTATATACCTAAGGTCTACAGGGTGGATCGAACGTATTCCGAGTACAGTGAAGGGGGCTTCGTAGTCCAACGTTCAACCACGGAGCTCATGTTTTGGGATAAAAGCTGGCGTAATTAACACAGGCATCGAAAAGGTGACCTAAGGTGAGATGGCTCTGATCCGCAGCAGGCTTATTTAACTTCACCAATTAATGGGGGTTCGTGTTTACACGCCACTTTTCACAGCCATGTCGGCAAGCGTTCTTAATAAACATAATAATAATAATAATAATCTTTATTTCGATGGCCTCATACATGTAGGTCAACAAAGCCTCTATTCGTGAGGGTTGAGGGCTTTAACACTGCTAGTCGTCTCGAGCGAGTGGCGATACAAAGAAAAACGTCATGGCATTCCAAGAACTCCACCTGTTCAGGTTGGTGAACTAATCTAAAGGGGATTAATATTTACCTATCCAATTTGGTGACTTTAAAAACACACACTATGCTACTGGATCAGATTTAGTTCACCTTTTTTGTCAGTGTAAACGCAAACATGCATGTAGATCTGATCGGGATCCCACCTACCAAATTTTACCAGTGTAACCGTGACTATACTGAACAGATTCTAGTTCAGAAAAATCCTGAAAAGTCTGAGCCTGCAACAGTTTCTGAACTAGAATCTGTTCAGAATCAGAGAGTATACTGTTTATATTCACTTTCTAAATCAATGAGTATCTTAGATAATAATGAGTATTGCAGTCAGTTGCAGGTGATACTGATAATGACTTAATGATCACAATTGCTGGGGTATTTCTTAGGTTTTCTCTTGCTTTTTTATTGAAATTCTAAATTTTTCAAGGTTATTTTACTCAAATGACAGGCAACAAACAATACACAGGATTAAAAAACAAGTTGCCATAACAACTGAATTCCAGATGCCTCTGATGAGGGTAGTAATAGAGAATTTTCTTGTGGCTGTCAATAAATAATAATTATCTTGTTTGAGTGGCATTTAGAAGCTGGGTAAATTACAAAAACATGACGACTACTGAGATGGATTGTTTTAGATTTTATAAGCCAATGGGGCCAATTAAAATACGGGCATTTATGTTTTTAAAATTACAAATGGAAAATAGTGAAATTCTGTCGAAAATCAGGATTTATCCTTTAACAATATACCGTAGAAACTACTATTCATTGTGGATATAAATATACTTACGGACGTCACTGAGTTCAAGTCCGCACAATCTGAGATAATGAGCTCGGGCAAATTTCCCTACAAAAGATCTAAGCGACGTCTTCCCTTTCCACCCACACACTATGATTTCACAGCCTGGCTCTGACGTGCTGCAACAACAACAACACAATGACAATTTTATTCCAGTGACTATACACTATAAAATTTGAAATATTTTCCTTCAGTAATGAGTCTTCTGACAGGTGGTTGGTTGGGAGATTTTAATGCCCTGGTGCACTCTGTGCTAAAGGGCATCAGGAAGCTGATTTGTTGTGGCGCCCTACCACCCACTAGACAGGAGTAAAATCATGTTTAGGCTCCAAATAAGCATAGGTCTGTTTGTCAGTATTGGTTTGCCATTTTGTTTAATGAATTTTACGCCATACTTAAGGTTATATCACTCATATGACGACGTGCCAACGCAATAGATGGAGAAAACAACCAGATGATCCTGTTTTTACAGTGAACATTTACATGGTTCAAGTGGGGAAGGAAACATACCTAAACGATACTGGCAATACAGAACGTAACACAGGACACCATTACAAATAAGTTTCCTGATGCCTTTTAGCTCTGGGAGCACCAGGCCTAGGAGGCTTTTGGCCAACCACCCACCTGGACCATTTAAACAAAATGTTTTTTTATTTGTGTTCTGCATGAAATTACATGTACATGTACCTACTAGACCATTTTATATTCAGTTTTTAATAAAAAAACATAAGGTACATTGTAAGTGGGTGTTTTGGGGATATGATCTGTAAGCAAAACACTTATTGATTGGGGTTTAGCGCCGTGCTCAAGGGTATTTTCATAACAACACTACGCAGTGACTGTAACACAACAAAAAATTGGAAGACTTGAAACCTTAGCTCTGTTGGAAAGTTAATGTTCCTGGAGAGCTAGGTTTGACAGCGTGTATGTAATCTGGAACCACCCTGCCTTAGCACAACAATACCTTAAGTAGTAACATACCTATCTTTTGGTACATAGTGAAATATGGTACTACCAGGACCTGAAAGTAAAACAAGAAGCAACTGTTAGTTCTCTTCTAAAAATTTGCGCATTTTAGTTCACCATTACCCTAAATGCTCGACAAATTCGACCCCCTTTCCAAGTAATAAAACTACATTTTATGCAAAGGCTAATAAGTGAAGCAACATAATCTTGACAGTTTTGTGAAGGCCAGACTTAAAACTATGGGAAAATTTAAGTTTTATTTCTAAACTCGCATTTATGAATTTAGTAAATTACTTTAAACTTGTGCCCTTAGAGGGCCAATTTGTTGAGGATTTAGGGTAAATGGTGGTTTGCCGTTATGCATTTAATACTCTGACAGACAAATGGCACAGGAATCTTTGCTCAAATCGCCAGGTACAATGTAGCTAGCTCCAGCTACGCACAAAAGAAAAAAATTACAACATAATTACAACATACTATTTTACTGAAGAGGACTATTCGAATCCAAACCTCTTTGGTTCAACTTTTAGTTCGTTCACGTAAACCAAAAAATAAATCTTATTTATTTATTGATTTGATTGGTGTTGAACGTCATACTCAAGGGTATTTCACTTACATGTATATCACAATTGTATTGTTGATGTATGGTGGAAAACTGAGAAAAAATCATGGTGATCTCCGCCACATTTCCAGTTAAGAAATATCTGAAATTTTACAAAATTCTTATTCTTACAACAACGTTTCAAATTAATAGTGTGCTTGGTGGGCATTTAGAAGTTGATGTACTGATAAATAATAAGACGAAACTTTATGGATTCCAACTTTTTAAAGCAACGTTTCAATGTTTATTCTGACATCGTTCTCAATGTGCTTGAAAATGATGTCAGAATAGACATTGAAACTCTGCATAAATAAATGAAGAAGTTGGAATCCTTAAATTTTTGTCTTATTTTTTATCAAATTAATAGGTATTAAACACACTCAAGTCATTGGCTTGTTCCTGGACATCACATGACATCTTCACAAGGTACGGATTTTCTTCCACAAGCAACGTGACCAGATCATCGCGAGGTAACAACAGTCGTCGGCGAGATGAAAACTGATGCATCACTGCCAGACCCTGCAAAAAAATCAAATAAAAAATTTGGTTTTAATAATTTGGATGCAAAAAGTTGAGGCTTGTCGTCAAATGGTGAAGAATAGATCAATCATATTGTGATATTTATGCTGTTCCAATAATTGAAATAAAGTATACATACCATGTAAATTTAACTTTTAATGTCTGATTGGGGTTTTACACTGTACTTAAGGTGAATTCCGTCATATGATGCCACTTTTAACAACGCTGGCAACATAGAAGATACCACGATACATTTACAGGACAAAAATAAGGACATCACAAAAATTCAGCTTCTTGATGCCCCTTAGCTCAGAGAACACCATAGGGGACTCCCACCCAAACACTCGTGCAACTGTGAAGCAGGAAAGACTTCTTTTGACTGGACATTTTCCTGTGTCCATGCTGACGATGATATAAAATACCGAAATGTCCAGTAAAAATCAGTCTTCCTTCTTCTGAGAGTTGTACTACTTGTGTACTAAGTAAAGATTATCAGTGGAACTAAATGATTTAGGTTTGTTTATTTGTTGATTGGGGTTGTACACCGTGCTCAAGGTTATTTCACTTATATGACGGCGTGCCAGCCCAATCGGTGAAGGAAACCACCGTTAACGATGCTGGCAACATGCAAGACAAAACACACAACAAATCGGCCTTCTGTACCCCGTACAGAATGGATTTGGGAAAAAAAAACATTTAGATATATAAAACTAATTACAGGACATTGTTTTTACCTCTTGTGCCAATCTGAAGTGACAGTCTGGGACTATCGGGGAGGGACTTCTACCAAGTATCTTCACTCCAAGGTTTATAAACTGGAAAAGAAAATTTCCTTGAATAAGTTTAGTGGTGCCTAAAGTCATACTCGAGGGTACTTCACTTACATGACGGATGTGTATTCCAATATTACAAAGTGACAGTAACACAACCAAAAATGTGAAGTCACTTGTGTTAGCTCTGTTGGAAAGATAATGTTCCTCCTGTGCTAAGTAGATTGATTGATTGGTGTTTGACGCCGTGTTCAAGGGTATTTCACTTATATGACAGCGCTGTATTCCAACAGTAGATAGTGACTGTAGACCACACAATCGTGTCGTCACTTTAGGACATCCAATTCAGGGAAGCTTCCAATCAAAGTTAATTTCAAATTATTGCAGGACTAAGCCATATACTTGAGGTCTTGGGGTCATACAAACAAGGATTTGGACCCTGGCATTACCAAACCTCTGCACGCCACTGATCATAGAGCTCCAAGAATTAGGAAAGCTCGTATTGACATTTGACCTTGTTTTCAATTTGATGCCCTGTAATCATAAGTACTTCTGCTTATGTCAACTTTGAAAATCCCAGGGTCGTGTCCTTTTGACTTGCCATTCAACATCACGTGTCTGTTCATGTTTGATTGGGGTTTTATGCCGTACTCAAGGTTATATCACTTACATGATGGCATGCCAGCCCAATCGGTTAAGGAAACCACCGTAAACGACGCTGGCAACATGCAAGACGGTACAGAACATTAACAGAACATTAACAAAACAGGACACCACAAAAAATCGGCTGCCGGTGCCCCTTAGCTCAGAGAGCAGCAGGGCACAGAAGGCTCCCACCCAACCACTCGCTCAACTTCATGAAATACCTGTGAGTAAACATATGCCTTTAAATAACCATTTGAGTATTGACAACATTCTGACAAACATTACCTTGACCCTATCTTCATTATGCTGTACAATATGTTTGATGTGTTCCGAGACGAAATAGAGATTCTGTCGTTTACCATCAGCACTTCTATACATCAACTGGTGCTGCGGAAACTTGTCTGACACCCCAAAAAACGATCTGAAGAGACCAGAATTTATAAGAACCAATCAGTTGAGAGACATGGCAAAGACAAATTTAACGCAAAGAAAAAAATGATAGTCTTTTTTGATAGCCTACATTGTACTCAAGACTACTTATTGATTATTAATTTGTGTTGCCCTGTGTGGTGGAAAACCGAGAAGAAACCTTGTAAAAACCCCCTCGCGAACTTCGCAGCCACCGGAAAACATCCCTGATATACCTAAGGTCCATACGGTGGATAGAACCTAATACGGGTACAGTGAAACGGGTTCCGTAATCCAACACTCAACCACGGAGCAACGGTACGGCCCCTGAGACAATTGACCCCCCATTGAGATGAATGCCAATACTCGGAGCGGAGCGGAGTGTTTGAAAGATACGTGGACTGGTATGGTACACTTGAGATATTAGCTTTTTCTCAAGGTTGAAATAGGTTAATGCAGACCCGTGATGTAATGTTTTCCGGAAAAACCTTAAAAATGGGTCCTCTAAAATGTTCATGATTACAATGCACCTGCACTAACATTTGTCTCTGTTTTGCTGTTATAGGTTGTTTATTGTTTATTTTATTGTTTATTTTCAGATGTTAGATCAACAGGACTAAATGTCCCAATTACAGATCATTGGCCAGCTTTATTGTGGGAGGTAAACTGGGTAGAACCCAGAAAACTCACGACCTTCCGCAGGTAGATGGCAGACCCACATACAGTCCAAGCGAGTGCTTGAACTCGCGAACTCAGAGGTGAGAGGGATCTGTGCATCACGAGCGTATACTCTAGAAGTGTGCGCTCTTGACCACTCCGCCACGGAGGCCCCAAACCCAAACTGGGTTATATGTCTAATGATGCTTCTTAGCTTTGAGAACACCAAGGAACAGGAAACTCCCAACAACAACCTAGTGAGTGCTTCAGTAATAAAACTCATATTCAGCTGCGGATATCACAATTCTTTCCACATTAAAATCTGTTCATATCTTTTTAATGAGCTTACTTGATAGGTGGCCAGAAAGCATCTCCATCCTGCAGAAAGAAAAATGGATCCTCCTTAAAGCCTCCTAGTTTGGGTTTCTTTGCTTGAGCTCTGTACAAAAATGTTTCAACATTAAGCTGTTTACTATTACAAAACATGCTTCTGCTTTCAATTATCAAATTATCTTATGGTTCCCTGAACATTTATAAGCTAAAATGCTGTGGTATCTGTGGCAGGGTTGGATCCAGGTTTTGAAATTACAAATAGTTTCCTGTAGTATTTTATAGAAGAATAAAAACTTAAAAGGGGATGAGAGGGCTGTGTAGTTCCCTGCTACAGTCCGATAAGAGCAAGAACTCCTGGAAGTTAAAATGAGTAAAGCGAAAGCATTGTCATGTTTCTATCTTTGTCAAATAATATACACTCGGTAACAAAAGTGAACAGTATATATGTTTGTTTTCAAAAACCAAAATAAAAAATGGCGGACATGTTAGTATGTGGAATTGGCTGGAATGGTTGAAAAAAAAAATGGCAAATATAATAAAAGGGAAACCATGATGACAACAAAATGGCAACCATGGCGACAAGCAAAAATATGTCAACCATGATGTCTGCCAAACAAAAAATACCAACTTTTCCATCGCTTCAGCTTTTCGTTTGTCAGCCTTGCTGGTGTCAACAGTTGCTTCCGATCCCGATTTATTATCCTCTTGAACCAGCTCAGAACCTTCTGTTTTCTCCGTGCTAACTTCAGAATCTTTTTCACAGTTTCCATTATCACTATTGTTGGATTCAGAAGGCATTTCAACGTCATTGGCTTTATTGGTTTCTTTCGCTTCATCTTTAACCTCTGTACAGCTGACATCATTTGCAGCAACTTGTTTTATACAATTTTCATCGGCTGTGTCAGTTTTTGAAGAATCATTAGCCGTTTTCTGATCATTTTCTTCGGCACTGTCAGCCGTTACTCTCTCTTTGCCATCTGTAAATAAATGAAACAGAAACTTAGCTTCATTTTATTTTGTGCCTATTCACCTTACATAGATTTACTTTCCTTGTTTTAGCTATAGCCTATGGTGAGCAATGTTTACCGGTATGTTGTAGAATTGTTATGGCAAAAAACTACAGAGTTTTACACCGTTCTTAAGGTTATTTCGCTCATATAACAGAGTGCCAATCCATATACAGAATATGTAAACGGATCAAACCTTGTTGACATTCAAGTTTTTTCTTCACAGGAATCTCACAAACCATCAATTTTGAAAACTTACTTTCAAATCTTTGTGATTTCTGCCAGGGTAATTGTTGAGTCTTTTTAAAAACCGCAATAAAAAATCCTCCAGTGTCTTGATGATGGGGTAAAATTCTTAAACTGAAAATGTGATAAAAATAATACAAACCATGATTTACATAAATTCAATTTAGTTGCCTGGAAGCACATTTATTTATTGTTCGTTGGCTGAAAATAATACCTTCAAACTATTCCGTTCAATTATTGCTTCAATAAGAAGTAAATGATTTACATTGAATACTACAAAAAATAAAAGTACAAATGAGTAAAATCTTATTTGACTAAACCTACATGTACTTCTTATCCAACTCTTTTTTTCTCCCTAGAAATCTAAAACAGACCACATGAGTACTTGCACCTTGTTTGATTTGTTTGTTTGATTGGGGTTTTACACCATACTTGAGGATGACCTAGGTTATATAAGTCATACAATGCCTTGCCAGCCCAATGGATGAAAGACACAACGACACACACTACAACGCAAGACAGTACACCACAACGGAGCGGCTCCAGTTCCTTAGTTCAGAGAGCACAGGAAGCTACATGTTCCCAACCACCCACTGCACTAATTAAGTAGTTTGATTGGGGTTTTAGGCCGTACTCAAGGTTATTTCACTTATATGACAGTGTGCCAGTCCAATTGTGAAAGATACCACTGTAAACAATGCTGGCAACATGCAAGACAGGATGAAGCATTTACATAACATTAACAAAACAGGACACCACAACAAATCAGCATCCTGTGCCCCTTAGCTCAGAAAGCACCAGGGCACAGAAGTCTCCCACCCAACCACGCGCTGATGTAGTTTGAAGATAGCATCAAACAAAAGTTTCTTGTTTATGTTTGTCATTGTGCACTTGAATGTATGTAAAATAAAACATGAATTTCAAGTAACACGAAGCTACTGTTCCTTGTTTCTTCTTCTCGAGTGTATGCATTTTAGTCAGGATAAAAAACTAACACTGTGCAAAATAGTGATTAATATTTTGGCCTAATTCTTTGCACTTTTTCCCCAATCGTACCATTTATCTAGGTTGATTTTCGCTGCCGTTTCTTCACTAGGTTGGAACATTGTTGGACGGAAAGTGCTACGAAACTTTTCCGGAATGTCCTCCCATTTCTCAAACCATTCTCCTTTCCGTGTCATACACTTTGAAAAAAGAAAAAAACGTGATGGAAATCAATTAATATACTTCATTTACTGTCATTTCTGATCAACTGATCCATCTGTTCAAAAGTGGAATCCACATGAGATCATGATTTCAATAATTATTGTATGTCTCAATGTATAATACTAAATGATATTGAATAATTGGTTTCATTGAGTTGATCATATAATTATTATGAATAATAAAAGTTTCTCTTAGATTTGACTGTTTCTTTGTCATGGTTATTGCTGAATCATTACTCTGTTGAAAACATTATGTTATTCTTATGCTACATGTAAGTAAGGCAATATAGTTGTAAGCTGGCAACAACTACAACGGTGGTGCGGAAGAAAAGTAAACCAGGGTATTTTAAGTACAGTACTGTTTATTTCCAATTAAAGTTTATTTTAAATTATTACATCAGATGCTGATGTTTATATTGATACTTTCCACCATATCAGGTTTCAATAAAATGTTGACATACATGATGACATAAAATTCCTATCAAAAACGGTAAAAGAAAAAAGCAGAGATCAAAGAAATACTCAATAATAAAAAAAAAAAGTCACACACACCCTCCATTTTGAGACACCCTTCATACACCGTAACCCTGGTAACAGTGACTCTGCCTCTACCAATTCCACTGCGCCTGTCAATCAAAAACTTTTAATTAAGTTGCCAAATGATAAAACAAAAGTCTTACAAGACACACTTTAATTTTAGGTATTTGAAAAAAATTCAATTTGTATAGTGTAGGCCTACAATTAATCAATATAAAAAAATGTGATCCAAAAAGTTATCTATTATGTTTATTGAGTAATGTCAGAAAATCGAGTATCAAAATATTCAACTACTTTTCTTTGAACACAAGCATTTTTTCCTTTGTGATGATTGCAAGTAGTAGAATGTACTCTAGGGCAGAACAAAAACAGGATACAAAACTCAAGGATATTTCACTTTTACGTTGATTGTTTAATGATTGGGGTTTTTCGCCGTTATGACTTTGCGTTGAACTGGACGGTGTAAGGCGTAAAAATGAGAAGACACCACCAGCAATATTTACAGCCACCGGAAAACTTCCCTTATATACCCAAGGTCGACAGGGCGATTCAAACCTATACTGGGTACAGTAAAGGGGGACTAAGCAGTTCAACACTTGACAACAAAGGTTTCCTAAAATTATTTTATTGTAACAAAATGTTGTTGTTGTTGTATCCAGGAAATTTGTCTATTATTTGTAACATTACCTTCAGCCTTTTCTAATATGGCTGCTACCACTGCCTCGTCCTCCACTGGGTTAAGTGAACAAGTAGAGTAAACCAGTCGTCCTCCGACTGTCAGTAACTCAAAACCTCGCTTCAATATACGCAGCTGTAAACTAAAATAAAAAGAGAAAAAAACTATAACTTCTTTCTTTTTAGGGTCTGAAATGTGGTCAAATTTTGGCTGGTGATTGTGTAGCAGTTTTTTAACTATCTACTTGATATTTATGCAGGAAACTTAAACATTTATTTCTAATTTATACCATCCATTTTTGTTAACCAAATATTTAGTTTTTTAGGTACAACAGAAAGCTCTATTTTTATCTAAAAGTGCGTTGCGAATCTGGACATATAATGGAATAGACATTATTATTATATAATAAGACTTCACACCAAGATATTTGCTAGTCCATTCCTTTTTGTTTGTTTGATTGGGGATTTACAGCATATAAAAACAACCCTAAATAACAATGGCAACTCACAAGACACCACAGGACATTTACAGGACCAGACAACAAATCGGCGACCTGATGCCTCTTAGCTTCGAGAGCACCAGGGCATAGGAAGCACCCGTCAAACACCTGCATTAGCCCATTTAGTTTTGCTTAGTAACGGTTCTTACCCATGTAAATTCGTGCCCATAGTCGGATGCCATTTTCTCCACATATCTGCATTCTTCCTAAACGTGCCATCACCGCTGTGAAAATTAAACAATTGATCTATTTAATTTGTGGTTTGTTTTGTGTGTTTGATTGGTGTTTAACGTTGTACTCAAAGGTATTAAATTTATATGACGACGAATTCTCCACTTCTTAATATACTCTACTCGATATGGCGAAACCGGGAGGAAACCTCATAAAAACCGCCCCCGCGATTGCCGAAGTCACCTCATGTGACTCCCTCATATACCGCAGGTCCACTGGGAGACTTGAACCCGTGCGGTACATCGAAGGAGGATCTGCAGTCAGACGCGCTAACCACTAAGTCACGGTGCGGGACCCTTGATTTGTGGTAGTTCACTTACATGATACAATTACATTATTGTTGTTTACAGGTTCTCAGTTCTCACTGCATCTGCCAAGACTCTAAGAAATCTAATGACCCAAATTCTCCAAAAAATCAAATGATTTTAAACTAAAATGTAATTTCATAAACATTATCTCTGAAAATTATCATGTTGTTTGTCTTTCAGTAAATTAAAAAAAAAATACAAAAAAAAATAAAATTCTAGATAGAACACTGATTTACATACTAATAATTCTTTATTGTTTGCGGACATGTGTATGGTTACATTAAAGTAATTGTTACACCACACAGTAAGTAAATGTAGTGAACCCCAATCAATCAGCAGCCTTATGAAGGAAGGTTTCTCAAAGCGGATACAAACACTGAATGTGAAGAATTTAAAATGAGTTTTTCATATTAACTGTAATACATAATGATTTCATTTGATACAGAAGGGGAGATAACACTTGAATCTTACCTGCATGGGACATCGGCTAATACTCTGTCATATACTACAGATGTTTGGCTGCTTGAGCTCTGATGGGGAAGATAACAACAAACAATATGCGTGAAGTAAAATATTAACGATATTGAACAACATTTTAAAAAGCTTCCCTGAAAAATTTAGAAAGGAAAAAAATTATTAATTTCTTCCTAAAGGGTATTTCTCTTCAATGTTGACAAAGATGAAGACAAGAAAATCAGAGGAAACTACATAAAAACCAACCCACTCTCTTGATAGGGGTTTTGCGCCATACCTAAGGGTATTTCACTCATATGACAGTTTGCGAAACCAATGGGTGAAGGAGACCGACACCGACGTAACTGGCAACAAATACACAATTCAGAGCACTTACAGGGCACCGCAACATAACTGCTTCCTGATGCCCCTAGCCTGAGGAGATCATGCCTAATCACCGGCGATGAGTACAGAGATTGTAGACATTACTTGAATATCGTACACATATAATCACTTTTTCTCCAAGACTCGCCCATACCGATCCTCTTTTTAAATCTCTTAACATTCTCCCTTTTCCGAAAC
>JAVFBZ010211334.1:0-13099 GCA_032466195.1 Katharina tunicata
TCCACGTGCCCGGATTCAAAGACTCATTCAGTCTATGCCAAGGAGGTGTCGCGCAGTGATTGCAGCTCACGGTGGCCGCACAATGTACTGACTTCAGCGCCCTCGTGTGGCGCATTTCGGTGATGAATACGCCTTCGCTGCCGTCGGTCCATAGCGAATACATTACCACATAGTTGTACCAACTTTAACTGTGCTACCCCCAACAATTACTGAATTATCACGCTTTTTATTAAAGAGATAATTCTATTAATATTTCATCTATGCGTTTCTTTTTTGAGAGTATATAAAAAAACATTGTGCAAGTTATATATCAATGGGATAGTATTAATATTGTTTAAGTTATGTAGTGTTCGAATGTTTCTAAACAATCCAAATGTTCTGAGAGTGAATTCAAATGGGGAAAAACAAACTCAACAAAACATTTTAAAATAAATAAAAATTGATTGGCATCCTGTCGGAAATAGCCTTCCTCTGGTGGCAATCGCGTGTAAATCGGCCTTGCTTTAGCAGCGGCTTTACAGGACTGTAGTAGATGTTATGTATTAATAGCCCGGCATTGGAGCGTACCGAGGAATATATCACTGGAAACCCTAAGGAATAAATGTTGCACAAACTCCGTTTAAATACTTCCACTCTAATTGCCCAAAAACGTCTAATTTCTGCAAGCAATATTTTACAACAATGAACCAAAAAGTTAAGGTTTATGTTTACTTAGCGAACTGGAGTAAGAGAGCTTGTGAAATGACCATACTAATTTATACAAGGATATATTTTGTGTACTTGCCAATTTTATAATTAAAACAAACCATTGTGCTTGATCAGAAATACATTTAAGATAAGCTCACACACAGACACACACAAAAATGAACTGTTTTCAATTTCTTCAACCACATACTGATATATCTGGACATTTGCTTGTATATTCAGCATTTTTACGAATTTCCTGTGGATTCATATTGATATTGATACCAAACACAAGTAGTGTTTCCAACCATAAGTTGGGAAATGTTGAAACGTAAAGAGAGGACTTCCACCTAAAAATAAATAATTCCACTACACCTAGTGTCCAAATCTGTATCAATAAGAAGTATTTATGTTGGTGTTATTGACCCAAAATACTAGTACATTCTCTTAACATCCATGCTATTATTACGGTGGGTGGACTCAACTGACTGGCATCTATATTTATATAGCTCAAGCTTATCTGCCCAATCTGTGAAGTAAATAATTTATTTATTGTTATTATAGTCTCTGCTAGAAAACAGCGCTGGACAAAAACAACCGCATAACTTTTGGAGTTTTATTTTTGCGATTTCTCCCCTCCCAAGCCACTATATGTAAAACGGCAATGTATAAAAAGCGACTTTTGTCAAACTAGGATAATTTAGCACTGTTTATCTTACCCATTCCATTTATAGATCGATATAGTCCAGTCTAATTTAACGTCATAACTAGAAGTTTCTTTTCATAGTCGTTGTGAAGTTTTAAACGCCTGGAACTGTGACCTATGTAATATGTAAATTCAACACCTCGCTTACAATGCACGATGCCGACGAATACAACCTCTGTATTTCAAAGTACTTGTTCACCAATGGATACTAATTCACTTCGATGAACAGTTGGAATTGCCGAAGACATAGGTCGAATATCCGAATCACCGTTGATACACCATCGTCTTATCCTGAAAGTCGTCGATTTACTAGGAACAGATTCAATAACAGTTTGTATAAGGGTTCATCTGCAACAAAACACTATACATGAGAAAAACATAATTTCTTTCTCCAACTTAAGACTATGTTAAAAAAGATTAGCACAATTTAAAATAAAATTTGAGTCTTAATTATGTTGGGTTATTTACGCTTAAAAAAATGTCAAATTTATGTGCTTGAAGATTTGTTGTCAGGAACATTAACTGCTCTAGAAAGGTCTTTACAATTCCAAACTGGTTGTGTCAGCGCTGTCATAGACTTCAAGCTAATCGCTTTCTTTTAATTCAATTTCTATTTCACATCGACACTCATCCATACTTGAACATAATTGCCAGAAAATAAAAACGGGTTTTTAGAAAATTTGCCTGTAAAACTATCACTCTTGGGATTTGGACTCATCGAGGTTTAAAATCAGGATTTATATTGGAGACGAAGATTGCCGTTCCACAAGTCACTGACCTGATGTGGTCTTCATTTAGATGCTTGTGCATGGCTAAGTAAAAAAGTTAAAATGCAAGTCTTTTAACTGACAGACACATGTTTTAATACATATTTTTAGTTTGAATCCCCTGTAATGGGTTAAAAGTGTGTATGTAGAACTGCTTTCAACAGGATGCATTTATAAGATCTTCTTTGTTATAAAACCATCGAAACGCGAACGACAGACCTAGGATAAACATGATTACAATTCTGTTTGTGAATTCCAAACGATTCGACCGTAGCTCATGGTGGTCGCTTTGATGTTTTTTTTATTTCATTCGAAACCAATCACCCATTTACCATCGAGCATATCTACTTAAACTGGTCTTCTACTGCAAACCCATGCTCAATGAAGTAAAACATCCAGAAGAAATACTGCTTTGTTCGCATGTTCTAAAATATTTTCTACAACAAACAAACATTTAACAGATACACGATAACACGATAACAACTTCAACTATTTATTTTAAAACTGCCTGTTGCCAGCATGTATTTATTTATTGTTCGTATATTTCGTGCAATGCAAACAAAATGTACACCCCGATACTTCTGTTCCGAGTTGTTTCTGATAGGTCGAAGATAGATATTGTACATTGAGGACAATGTGGAATGAGATCAAAAAGACTGTCAGACTGAGTATTTTCATGTTCTCATTGTCATATCAGTAACGGAAATTCTACCTATCCTTTATTGCAAGCATTTCACGTATGCTGTGTGTGTCGTATTTGCAGTATTAAGTAGGCATTTTATTAAACAATTAGCAAACTAACTAAATTGGGGAAAACAACGTGCATTAATATTTCCATAGGACATTAGGGTAACTATATACATTATTTCACATATTTCTGGAATTATACAATAATTTTGTTTAGTTTTTGATAGCTTCCAGAGCGGTTATAACCAGGATAACCAGCTAGGTGAATTTGAGTTTTAAAACAGTAACTAAGACCAAGATGCTATGAATATCCATCAACTACATGTAACGGGGGCCTGCGCCGTGCCTCAGTGGTTAGCGCGTCTGGCGCAGATCCTCCTTCGATGCACCGCACGGGTTCAAGTCTCCCAGTAGACCTGAGGTATATGAGGGATTCACACAAGGTGACTTCGGCAATCGCGGGGACGGTTTTTACGAGGTTTTCTCCCGGTTTTCCGCCGTATTGAGTAGAATAAGAAGTGGAGAATGCCTCGTCATATAAATGAAATACCTTTAAGTACGGCGTTAAACACCAATCAAGCAAACAAACAAACAAACTACATTTAACGAACGGATTGGAGTATTTCTTTTCCCAGATTTAAAGAGATTTTAAGAGTCAATTGCATTTTCCTTTTTTGTGTGACGGATGCTTTAAAAATAATTTCATCAGATGACACACTGAAATAATCATTAAGTTAAATGTCGCGATATAGTTACTTTTCCCATTACATGTACTAAATAATGTTTCTTTGATTATCTTTGTCAGAGAAGGAAAAATGTCTCATCAATAATTTACTTGCTCATTATAGCCATGTGTTCGTTACATAATATATCAATCATTCCCTCAACATTAAAAGAACGGAAGAACACTTTGTTTTTTCTAATCTCCTGCAATTCTAGGTAAAAATGGGACAGGATAATATTTTAAAGATTTAAAATCTAGGCATATAACATGCAAGAGTTTCGAGAGCATTTTGTTTCGTCAGAAATTATGAAAAGCTGAAATACAATAACAATACTGTTCTGACAATTATTACAGAATTTATTTTTTTATTTTTTCTTCTACGATTAAGTCACATATTTACATGATATACATAGCAGATGACATGACATACCATTCAACATAAAATATTCATTTTTGAAGGCCTCATGTAGGATTAAATCCATAGGCTGTAAACATTTAACGTTAACCAGTCATTCCACTTAATCATAAACTCATAATTTTAAGTGCTGTAAGCTTTTCCATGTTAATTGATTGACATATGGTATATTTCTGTTCATACAGGGATAGTATTCCTTCTTGACATCTTTTTATGTATATAAAGTAACGAGTAATTTAACTATTTATCTTTAGCGCGGTTCTTTGATGAGATGTCTTGTACTTCAAAGATTCAGACGAGCCAACAAAATTCTGTAAAGTACCGACTTCCAGGATATTCAAAGCTCCAAAGTCCATCGATGAGAACTGGAATGTATGAACAAATGATGTGAATGTGATAATTGAAGATGTACTTAAGCAGAACTACTGAAAATTCTAAACGAAGTTTAAAACTTAAATTCGAATTTATATTCTTGGTTGTACTATTAGACGTGTAAAGATATTCACTAAAACATGTAAATCAGGACTCATTTAGACGTACAATAGCATGTAAGTAAATATTAAATAATGTAAAGATAATGTAAATGCAGATCCAATAACTGATTTGCTAAGGGTTTCTCCACAATTACACAGACCATAATGTGCCGGCTTACGCACGCCTAGTGAGACGCAAGTAACAACTTCAGTAATCAAGGAAATTAAGTTTATTGGCAGCAGTATCCTTCATTTGAGAAGATATTATTTTCTGTTAATCATAAAAAGGGTGTTACAAATTTCCAATTCATGCCCAAGTCCTAAGCCAGGCTATGATAGGCAAATAATAATTGGCCAGCATCCCCCCACCAATGATTTTCCAATTACACGTTCAAAGCTGCATAGAAGAAATCACATTAGAGGGAATCAAAACGACGCCATTGCAATTTCTATATACACCTTTTTTGATAGGACACACGAGTTACTAAAAAAACAAGGCATGGAATGTATCCAGAGAGTGCACTGACAAAGAGATTGTTGGGAAAACCAGATTGTTCTCCCAGTTAGAGATGTAATTAATGTGGTATTACAAGGTTCACGGCCAAAATGACCTTATGAGGAGCTTCCGTTTGATACGATATCAGAGCTCAACAGTTGATCGATTTGTACTAGGGCTCACGACAACGTGATCGCTCAACACGAATGTATCTTTTGGTCACATATCTATCAAAACAGTTGGAAATATTTCTTTGCCGATCAATCAATTCTAACGAAATAGTTCACCAGATAGAAATAGTAAATTTTAAACCATGATTTCCTTTAACGGAACTGATACGGAGGCTAGCATTTAAATACACAGATTCCATATAAAAACACGGCCATAAGTATTTACTTGCAGTAATTAAAGCGGGCGTGTTGTTCAAGTCGAGAAAGAAATGTATGCCAATACATTTACTTAATTAAATTCTGCAAAACTTGCAACATTGGTAAATGTATCACTTATTACCATTACATATAAATCTTGTGTACTTCTATACGGATTAAACTGCATTGTTGCTTCACTAATGTTCACTGTGTCTAAGTTTATCTGACTTGTATGACAGTTGAACACAAGAACGCTTATTTCTTTACCTCGCCACAGGATGGAAATATTGCAATTGATGAACCATTAAATGATTTTGATATCAGTTTAAATCAGTATTTCACTAGCATCCTATATCAGGAATTATATTCAATGAAACATCTGACCGCTTCATCTCACAACAGATACATTTACATTGGTAACAATAGAGTTGATTGCATGTGTAAAATGGTTACTATTATTTTGTTGCTATTGGAAACGTGATCAGAAAGTTGCATTAAGATAACGAGATCTGCATAGTTAAGAGTAAACTATTACTTTAAATCAAGTGCGACTTAAATCATGTCTTTTAAACATACTTGTTTCGCAGATACTGAGAAAGACAGAAGGAGAGAGGCGGGGAGACAAGATACAGAGGTCGTGTTCTTTTAGGTTTAAACTCAACTGAAAGTGGTCACCTGCAGGATCAGCCGTGATTGTCCTGATAAAACATAGAAGTTTGTCGACCACATTTTTATTTTGTTTGACGAAGGGTAGAAACGCACACTTTACTTAATAGATTTCAAGGAATCTAAAAAAAAGAAGAAGATTTTAGGCAGCTATCGTTGGGTCCTTTTCATCGCGGTGTCTCAGTTTTTAGTGAGCATGGACTTGTTATGTATCTGGCTCTTAGTGACAGGCCTATTAGCATAATGGATGAATGTGTCAGATTTCCAACAGAAATGCTGAAATCTGAATATTTTACCAGCTACATGTATATTGCACAAAGGCGCGTTAGACTATTGCTCCCAAGCTGTTTCACAACCTTTCTTTATTCATCTCACTTCTGATAAGAAGTACTGTTGTTGTTGTTGTTTTTCTTAAGAAGAAGCTACACCCCGCAATTTCGGTAATGCGAAAAGACTATATATACAGGTCACTTTGACACCAAACGTACACCATTTATAACTTTAATGTAGTGATGTACATTATCGACGAATGCTCCCTGTTAGCCAAAATAGTTTTTCATTGATTGGGGTTTTATGCAGTACTTACAAAACGGCGTGCCTGTTAAATGGTTGATGGAAGCTATCCTCAACGACGCTAACAATAGATAATGGCACCGCATAACAAGGACAGGGCACAGAGACTCAGGTCAGCCACTCGGTAGCCACCAGAGCCTAACGTAACCTCATTATAAACCTTAGGGGATATTGTTAACCGTTGTGCTGTAACCTAAGCTATATCCACTTAGAACATTATAAAACGCATGTAAGAAATGAAAGGCGTAAAAATGACATAGGTTAAAGGTTTGCCAGGAAATGATTGTGTTGAAAAGAAGTCTACTTAACCAGTTAAGAATCAGAACATATGACCACATCGCAGATTACCCTGACCCAGTTTTCTTGGATATGATAAATTATTTATTATTTTGTATGTCATTCGACGGTGCTAATCAAAATTAATTGCAATTTTTAAGTTGGACCAACTTGAGTTTTAAATTGATCACGTTCGTTCTATTTTTGAACCATCCAGCGTATCAAATAATTATCTGTGAAGAAATAAACGCCAGGCAAAATTTATTTTTGACAATCTTATTTCATTTTAATATAATATGAAAAAAAATTGTGCAAGTTAGAATTCAGACGGAAAGTATTAATATTTTTTTAGTTTTGTAGCGTACGAATGATTCTAAACAATCCAGATATTCTGGGAGTGATTTAAAATGATGGGGAATAAACGAACTCAACAACAAAAATATTCTTAAAATGAATAAAAATGGATTGGCATCCAGTCTGGTGGCAATGGCGGCTAAATCAGCCTTGTTTTAGCAGAGGCTGTACTGGACTGTAGTATATGTTATGTATCAATAGTCGCTGTGAAGGTGCGTACCGTATCACTGGAAAGCCTAAGGAATTAATGTTGCACAAACTCCGTGTATATACTTCCGCTCTATTTGCTAAAACGGCAGCAATCCATAATTTACACCAATGAACCAAAAAGTTACGGTTTGAGTTTACTAAGCAAATTTTCGTAGGAGAACATATGAAATGACCATACTATTTTATACAAGGATAGATTCAGTGTACTTGCCAACTTTATGATTAACACAAACCATTGCGCTTTATCAGAAATACATTTAGTAGAAGCTGTCACACAGACACGCAAAAAATAACTGTTTCCAGTTTCTTCAACCACACATTGATATATCTGGACAATTGCTTTAATATACATCATTTTGACGAATTTCCTGTTGATTCATTGCCGTATTGATGCCAAACACAAGTGTTTCCAACCATTAGTTGGGAAATGTGGAAACACAAAGAGAGGACTTCCACCTTAACAAAATAATTCCACTACACTTAATATCCCACTCTGTATCAATAAGAAGTATTTATGTTGACGCTATTGACCCAAAGTACATGCTCTTAGCATATACAGTAAACCCGTATGCTATTACAACAGTGTGTAAACTCCATTGACTGGCGTCTAGAATTATATAGCTCAAGCTAATCTACCCAATCTATGAAGTAATGAAGCTATTTATTTTTAATTCAGCACCTGCTAGAAGACAGCGCTGGACAAAAACATCCGCATAACTATTGAGTTATGGACTTAAAAGTACTTGTTCGCTAAACCAATGTAGATTGGTTCACTTCGCTGAACATATGGCATTGCCTACGACGTCCGTCGCAATACATGATGACCGAATCAAAGTTGTCTTGTTCAGAAAAGTCGTATATTTTAGGACAGATTCAATAACTGATTTGTATAAGGGTTCCTCTGCAACATCACAGTACTTATGAGAATAACACCCTTTCATTCGCGAAGTTGAGACTAGGTCAAAAAAAGATAAGCACAATTAAAAAAAACACTGTGAGTCTTAATAATGTTGGGTTACATTCCCTCTTTTAAAAAACGAACTTGTCAAATGTATCTGCTTGAAAATTTGTTGTGAGGATCATTACTTCATCACTTCCAAACTGGATGTGTCAGCGCTGTCATGGACTTCAAGTTAATCGCTTTATTTTAATTCAATTTCTATTTCACATCGTCGCTCATCCATACGTCAACATAAACTAAGAAAACGGGCATGTAAAACTAGTTCACATGGGAATTAAACTCATCGAAGTTTAAAATCAAGATTTCTTATAAAGACGCAGATTGCCGTTCCATAAGTCACTGACCTGCTACGGTCTATATTTTGATGCGTGTGCGTGTTGGCTAAGTAAAAATGTTATCATATGCAAGTCATTCTACTGACGGACACACGTTTTAATACTCATTTTGAACTTGAATCGCCTTTTATTGATTCAAAACCTGTATGGAAAACTATTTACAACAGGATGCGTTAAACAGATCTTCTTTGAAATTTAAACCATGATTTAAAACCCAAGCCTCCATTTGCCATCGAGCATATCTACTTAAACTGGTCTTTTACTGCAAACCCATGCTGAATGAAGTAAAGAATCTAAAGTATTTTCATCAATGTGTCTGAAGAGTGAAACTATACTATTATATTATTTTCAATGATGTTCAGTTTCAATTCAAGATGAAGGACCACCAGAATTTTTTTATACATCTTTGGTCCTACCTGAAATGTCCATGATTGGCACCTAACTGACTACTTATCGGTTTTATAAAGCAGTTGAATCAATACAATAAGCATCGCGTTTAGCAATCATTTTTAGCAGATTAAATATTTGGATTATCCATACAGCCAAACAAACTCTATGGTCAATTATAAGTTAATTGTATAGATATTTTTTGTTCATCTGCAAATCGTAATATCATTTTATAATGGGAAATGCCCCAACAAACTTCTTATCAATCTTTCCTGCCAAGAGCTTAAATTATATTGTCAATGTTCTATTCATTTTTGCGTCCTAATTCACGCATCGATATTCCTCGAATCTCTAGTTTACATGGTTTGTGGTCATCCTTTGAAATTAACCTGCCGAAATATCAGAGGAAAAGATCGACTTACACTGGATTTTAAAGAAAATATTGTCAATTTTCATCACAACTTTCAACGAATTGCGAACAAAAAAGATATGTTTTCAGTATCGAAGATGTCGTGTGATGACAAAAATAAAGAATTTACATTTGATTTTGCACTGGAAAATTTTTTCCGCTTTTATACAATATAGAATATTTGTGTAGATATATCCATGGCGCCAAAAATTGACGTGTTTCATGCCACAGCTTACCATAATATATAAAATTTTATGCATACAATATATATTTCCTAAACAAATATACGACGTCATTCTGTTGGCAAAGGTAGGCGCTAAAATTACGTTTTGGGCCAGGTTATTGCATGTTAAGGATAACACTTGATCTTTATCTTCGAATTGACGTTATGTCACTACGAGCTAGACAGTGTATACGTGTTTATAAATATTTCATTGAAGTTGCATCTGAACTTGAATTTGCCGAAATTCTTCTCATTTCTTGTTGCTGAGCAGCCTAATCTACAGAGTAGATTGTCCTGTATATAACACATACAGTTTTTAATATGTAAAGGCCACATTATCAGAATTTTCAATTGATAGAGGTAATTAATTTTTATATAACAAGGCAAAGCGTCTATATGACCTAAGAGCCCTCTTTATTACTTTACAGAATAAAACATTTACTATTGACTGGTGCCTTTTTTTTTTCGGCAGGCCTCGCCATGACTCAATTCGTTGAGTGCTGCATTGCTGCGTTTCCTTCACTGTACTCGGTATAAACTCGAATCTCGCTGTCGGCCTTAGGTATATACGGGAAGTTTCCGGTGGGTGCGGAGATAGCGGAGTGGTTTCCGCCCGGTAGTCCACCATACGCGAGCAACGTCAAGTCAGTATAAGAGAGAAAAACAATTCGGCACAAGGTTAAACTGCAACCAATTGATATGTAAATTATTTCGGGACAATACTATAACAATCGCCGAACGCAAACACATCTTTCTTCACTGTTCTCCGATTAATAAGTTAATATTCCAGATAAGCACGTCAGGTTGTCTGTTCGAGGTTTTCATGAAAACAAACCCAACTTTAAAAAATGATGTCAACAACAGTTAAGCTAGCGGCTTTCATTGCGTTTTGCTTACATGCATGACCCGTAGATGTTTGATCCCTTCGTAATTGAGAAGTAAGCACACGAACTGCTAAAAGACAACTGTGTTATTTTATCCAAAGTAACACGAATGCTATACATAATGTTGTACCTGAACAAAAATGAAATGAAAACAAATGGTAGTTGGTAGTTAAGTCCAGTACACTAACTATCCTGATCTGCATCAATGAGAGGTATTTTTGTTGACAATATTGGCTTAAGGTGCATGCCCTTAAAATCATTATTGTTATTACTTTTGTTATGATTATGGCCATTATTGTTATCACTAATGTTATCATTAATGATAATATTATTATTATTTATATTATTATTATTATTATTATTAACCTATTGTTGAAGTTGTTTTTGCTTGTATTATCATAAGTACTATTTAATTTGTGTAGCTTACATTGTAAACTGAAATTAAATGTATTATAATAATTTATAGCTTTTGAGACCATACGTTATATATTTGTCTCGATAAAGCCAGTATGTTTTATTGTATTATTTTACGTCCCCATATACCGCAAATGTGGTCTGGGTTTAAATAAAGGAAACTTGAAACTTGAACTTGACATCTCCAGTAATCCCGTTCACCATTCCAGCAGTCTGCGGAGTCCACAGACTGGCAACTACAATCATTTATCTCAAACTAATCTGCCTAATCTGTGAAGGTAAGAAGTTATCTAATTTGATTTCGTTCCCATTCAGCCCCTGCTAGAAGACAGCGCTTGCTTAAACATCCACATGTCTCCTATTGTTTTTTTCTTTTTCACGAATTCCCTCCCCCGGATCACAAGACGTAGAACTTCAAAATATCACAATTGGAATTAAATCTTGGTTCGTACATGTATTAATAAAGCTACCTAATTATTTTTTAAAGTTAACAGAACTTAAGCCCATTTTTAAGCATCACTTTAAATTGATCAACACAACTTTTATTAACTTATTGTGATACTCATTTATAGATTATAAATGAAGCTTTTAAAATAGAAAATAATTAATTTCACACTTATGTTTTTTTAATAGAAAATAAAAGGCTTGAATTTAGGTAAGTATTTATTAAGTTTAAGAAATGTAAAAGTTACTTGTTCTATCTGGGATATAACAAATTCGAATAAGCTTATCTATAACGATATATATAACTCTGCATGAGAAACAATTTCTCAAGACTCTGCATTCTTTGGTCAGGTAATTGTAAACTGCCAATCAATACAGCTTTATGAATACGGAATCTGGTTTTGAAAATACTCCGATTTTTATCAACAAATCATCCAAGTCATTTTATCAAGTACTCATCAATAACACAACCAGCAATAATGAATTCACTGGAGAGGTCGCCTTTATTATGAGAAAAAAATACTTGGATTGATATTTAAAAAAATAGGATTTTGTTCCATAACATACAATTTAACAATCTGGAATAATGCTTATTTAACGTAAGCTCAAATTAACAAACACAAAATAACACAGAGTATTGTTTAATTCTTCTCCGTCATCTTCGTTTTAATGTAAAATACCACTGTATTCAGCCCATTCTTAGTGAATTCAAAATGTCTATCATGTTTTTTCATTTGGCAGATTATGAATTAAATAAGGCTGTCCAGGTCAAATCTAGCCAACCAGATGTCTAAGTCTGATGCCATTATCCGTATTTATGGTGGCCTAGTCAACCTATAAGGCATGCTCTTGAACAGCTCTACTGTAACCAGGAACATCTAACTGTGCGGCAGCCGACAATAAACTAGTCTAAAACACCTGGAAAAAATTCTACGAGAGGGAATAAGTTCCAGGAGGCCACACTATCTACGTTGCCTTTGACAGACCAGTGTTCCTTTTAGTAAACAATGCTAAGGTGGATTTTTTCACATTAACCCAACATGGCCCAATTTTTCTCTAAATCACTGAATATGATCAATGGGAAAAGCAAAAGACCCAACGAATTTGTTTCCCCTATTGTAATAACTTATTTATTAAGGTTTGGAAATTTGGCCAGATAATTACTGCAAGTTGATTTAATCACATGCTTGTGTTATTACTATTCTGTAAAGCAATAGTCATTTTTAAGTTAAAGTTTTAACATGTTGTTATGAGCCAATTTGTGTTATTTTTTATGGAAAGGTTAAAATCCCAGTCTGAATGAAATCCACACTTCTCATCCGATAAGAGATCCTTTCTGAAAAAAATCCATTCCTGCGAGAAAGAAAAAGACTTGCAGGAATAGAGGAATATTTCCTGTGTGGTGGGGAAGTTACAATGGTCTTCAAACCTTCAGAGACCGAGTGTTGGGAATCCGGATATTAACTTGATGTAAATCAAAAATAGAATAGGTCCGAGAATCGAACCCTGTGGTACGCCGTGTATAACAGTTTCTGGTTTAGAAATATGTCCATTAAAAGAAACTCTCTGGGTTCTATTCGAGAGATAGTTTTTGAACCAATTATTAGATGTATTGCGAAATCCATAGTTGTTTAATTTACTTA
>JAVFBZ010211345.1:0-13099 GCA_032466195.1 Katharina tunicata
TCGAGATTCAGGTCTATCTAGAAACTTGTCTCTGAGAATTGATCTAGAACATGAGATAATTTATCAACTTTAATTAGGCGATATCCCTGTGCCAGTGTGATTACTCTTGACAAATATATATCTAAAATATTGAATCTAATTGCTGTTTGAACTTTGATGTAAGATTCGTTCACCGATAATCTTTCACACTTCCTCGCCTTGTCTAATGAGCTTCCGCCAAATTTTAGCTGATGTAGTGCTGTAACGTGATTTTGTTGGTGATCTTATCTGTCCCCTTGCTTATATCTCTGTGGTCTGTTTTTTTTTCAAGTGTGTAAGTATTTGCACACGGTCCGTTTGCCATTTTATTATCACTGACTAAAGAGTACTGACATGATCCATCAACCACACTGTCTAAACTAATTAATCAAAATCAACAAAAGTATACAAAATATTGTCTGGGTTTTCGGGTATGATCAGATAGATGATGTCGGCCACCACATACTTCAAATTCATATTTTGAACTCCAGAGAGCTGAGCAAATATTGAATAGTTCAATAATCCCCATCTTTATTTTAGCCCTGTTATATCCGGTAGCAAGAGGTTTCTGGAACATTTATTTTACCCTAAATGCTTGACCAATTTCTGGTGGCTGCGGAGTTCGCGGTGTGGTTTTTACAAGGTTTCTTTCCGGTTTTCCACCATACACCAGCAACGCAAATTAATAATTAATAATAAGTCGTCAAATAGGTGAAATACTCTTGAGTACGACGTTAAACACCAATCAATTAAAGATACTACACCACAGAATTTCGTCCCAAAATCGACCCGCATTATAGACTTTACATCTTTATTATTTTAATACGATATATCCCACATTCTCGAGCTATTTTTCGAAAGCTTATACTTTGGACCATACTAGAAAAATATAGAAAACCCGGTTTAATTCGTTTCAGTCTATTTTTGGCAGATATTCTGCTTTATGCCCTTTGAGGTGAAATTTGTTTAGGATTTAGAGTATATTGAGGTTGTTTCCGGCCCATCTTACAGAATAAAATATTGATCTAAGTTTTAATATTTGATTTTAGGATACTGGAGATATGACAAATCACATGTGAAGGATTGGAAGCAGAGTGTAGCCATGGCTCACAACCACATGTACATGGGACAAGCAAGACCTGAAGACTATAATGCATTTAATACTGCAGCTGTGAGTGCTTTACATGAAAGGCAAATTAAAATTAAATTATGCCAAACATAACTGCCTAAGCCTTTTAGCTCATTCTATGGTATCATGGACATACTTGTATCGTTTAAAAAGTGGTTTGAGGGTGGCTCAGTGATTGCACATTGGACTGTTTAGTCCCTGTTTTAACTGAAAGAAACTTAAGCTAACTATAAGTGCTAACATGTTTGACAACATTAGGTCATTTAGGGTCATCCAACACAGTAAATTTTTACTCGTTTAAACAGCATTAAGAAGCTGGGATCATAACAAAAACTTAATGTTTATATATATTCAAATACCCTGCTGTTGAAAATTTTATATTAAACACCCATCAAGTAAATAAATAGCCCTCTGGCTAAGGGCAGTATGTTTTCAGATTATATTCATACTGTCATACTTAGCACTGGAGGAACATTATCTTTCCAGCAGTGATAATACTTCAGCAACTTCACACTTTTGGTTGTGTTAGTTGCCATCTGCTGTTTGAACACACCGCCGTCATACAAGTGCAATACCCATGAGCACGGCGTTAAACACCAATCAATCAATCAGTAAATAAATATTGTCACAAAAGTAGTTGTCAGTCTTTTGGAACACGCAGTCATACCTCATGAGCATGGTTAGAGTTTACACAACCCTCAGACATGTCAGAACTAACTAAACCTTTATGGACTCAAACTGTTGATTAACTGGAATACTGTTTAATAGATAGAAAATTCTTCCAAACATAACAACATACTTAAAGTTCTGCAGAAATTTTTAGCTCGTTACTTTTGCTAATTTTGTTCTTTCAGATTCAAGCCACAGTGAGTTCTTATTTTACACCACATGCAAGAGTTATTTCCCCTAGGTATGATGAGCCAGTGCAACGGGATGTTGCTTCTTTCCAAAGGGAGCCTATACAAATCCCCCGCAATGATATTCAACAAGTTTTGTGGGATGGTAAATATGTCAACGACGGTGTGAAATATGTTCATGTGAATGAAGCCCCGAAGTACATCTATCTTAACGAGACTCCAAAATATTCCCATGAAAATTTCCGCTATGTGCCTGTGGATGATAATGTGAAATATGACACAGTGATTGACAGTACGACTTATACTTGTACCAATCTCTCAGGAAATGACATCTCCGGAACAGTCAGTGAAAGTGTAAACTATGCTGCTACATCAGGTAACGAAACTAGCCATTACAGCACCACTAAAGAAAGCTTGAATACTCCCAAATACGGCGAAGTCACGCAGGAGAAGCCCTTAGCTGCCAAAGAAGCTGCTCCGAAACAAACACATGAGTGTAACGTTTGTGGAAAACATCTCTCTTCGGTGGGGTCGCTTAAAACGCACATGATCAGTCATAGTCAAGAAAAACCATTTGTTTGTCATATATGCAACAAACGCTTTGCCAGCTCCACCGGACATCATCGCCATGTGATTAGTCATGCCGGTGTACGCTCTAATAAATGCAACATTTGTGAGAAAACTTTTGTCCTTAAATCAGCGCTGAGGCAGCATGAGAAAATTCACGAAGGGATAAAAAAGCCGTACAAATGTGAGATCTGCAAGTGCTCTTTTCGCTTCCCATTCAGATTAAAAGAACACCAGCGCACACACACTGGGGAGCGACCATTTGTTTGCGGGGTTTGTGGGAAGTCATTTCGTGTTAACCGCCTTCTTGCCAAGCATAAAGACATTCATACGGGTAAAGTAAAAAAATACAATGTTACTCCAAAGCGAAAGCTGTCTCAGAGAAAAGAATGCCCTATTTGTCATCTGATATTTGCTGACGTGCCCCAGCATCTGAAAACGCATGACTCTTTCAAATGTTTTAGGTGTCCATTCTGTAAGAAGACTTTCAAACGCAAGCCAAACGCCCAAACACACATTAAACGACAGCATGGTTTGAAATCCTCATTGCCTGATGTAGAAGAAATCTCACGAGATGAATGTGATTCTGGCATGGAAGACTCATTGGATGCTTCTCCAGTAGAAAAAACATTTCAATGTGACACTTGTTCGCGTATGTTTGCCCTTGAGTGGTCATTAGCAATGCATACGACATTAGTTCACAAGCAAAGTGAATAGTTTTAGTTTATTGTATAATGTTAAAAGTCATATTTAAAGTTTTAGGTAAGCTTTAGGACTGAACCAAAGAAAGAGAACATAAACTCATATTTATAATCATATTTGATGGGTAAATATGTTTTGATGAAAATGAGTGATAATCCATCTTATTAAATTGGTGTGGCCATGTGGTTAAATAATATTTCATTTACACTGTGAAAGCCGCTCACAAGCTTTCACATCCAGGGGCGTCCCTAGGGAACCATACAATATTATGTGCCTAAATATTTATACAGCTGGGATACTTACAACCAAAGGGTTTCAATGGAGAAAAAAAAATATGCTTTAAACACAAGATGCACATATACATGTTACATCAATAATGTAATGAAGTTTGGGGGGGGGGGGGGATAACAGAGTGCTCAAGAGTGTATTTTCAAAATTTCTGCCAGAAACTGGTTCATTGTCATTAAATTGCCTTATCTACTGTGTATTACATTGTGCTACATTGGGGTTCATTTGATGGACAACATTTAGGCTGTGCCTACAACATAAATTACAAGAATGACTGGAATTTTTCTTTACTCCTGTTAATTGATCAATTTGATCAAAGATGGTCGGCTCAAACTGAAGAGGCTATACTTCATGACTATCAGTAAGTTTCAACTTACATCGTTATCTGGGTTAACAGTTTTTTTAAGTTTTTCTCACTGTCACTCTCCGCCTGGTAAAAATCAGAAATTATTAAATAACAAATAGAAGAGATACTAGTATATATGAAGTATATGTATCATGTATGTATTTATCAAATATTGGATTTTGTTAAAAGTTTAAGAACAAGCAGGTTACATGTATGTAATTCTTGTCTACATGTAGCCTAATACACAGCTAGGCAATATGTGTACTTTGATTTAAGGGATTTTCTTTTTTCACATTAAATATTGGTTTTGATTAAACAATTTTTGTTTTCTTTTGAAGAAAATTTCACCATGTTTTTTTTAGTTAATTGATTTTTAAAGGTTAAATTTGTTTAAAGAAAACAGTTCAAAGCGTAATTCCATGGGTGTAATGTGGGATATTTTGTTAAGTTTATAAACAAATTATTTATTTATATGATAATGTATTAATGAATATCTCTTTTTTTTCTGTCCATCCAACGTTTCATTTCATAGGAAGCAATGGCGTAAAAGGCGGATGTGTCTGTGTACCTGAGCACAACGCAATGTAACAACTTCTGAATAATGTAGATTAGTGTACGAATATGTACCAGATGTCCAGATGTAAAACTTAGTTTTTCTGCTAAAGATGTATTTATCAGAAATAAATGGCCATATACTAGTATAAACCAGCCTACGATACTTTAATCTGCCGTTATATTCATAAATATTATTCATGTAGAAGTTATGTTTAAGATTTATTGAATACTACTGTAGAATAAATAGTTTGACTAGTCTCGCTAACTTGATAATTAGTTTTAAAAATATTGTTATGTGATCTTCTGGACTTTAAATTATAAAATAATTCTCATGAATCAACTTAATGTCTTTGATTTCTTTGTTGGATTTTCTTCCAAAACGAACTAAAGTTCTTATTGGTGGTTTTCTAGAATTGCTCCAAGTGCATCTCCAGTTGTGAAATATATTATAGAAGAGTTTACATGTAGTTGGAAGAGAACTACCTGCACCCTGGTGATCCCTCTCTGAGCACCGGATGAGGAAGATGATTGTTTGTGGGGTCGTTTCTCGTCCAGCAAATGTTCTGTGTTGCCTTGCCTCTAAATGTTGATAATGTGAAGTGTGTCCATGATATGAATGAAATAAAGTGCTGCGTATTACAAACATACCAACATTATTTTGGCACAAGAATCCATGTTCCTTTCCGAATCACTGTGGTACAGAAGTTTAATCATTGAGAATAGTCCAGTTCCGGCTAACTTTTCAAACCGCGCGGTTGGTTGGACTGGAGCTCCTGTCCCCTAATGCTCTTTGACATTGGGCATCTGGAAGTTGAATTGGTGTAGTGTTCTGTGTTGCCAGTGTTGATTTCTTTCACCCATTGGGCAGCCACTGCGTCATATGAGTTAAATAACCTCAAGTTAAAGCATCAATCAACCATATTGCAGTGTACCAAAATCTTGAGTGGAACTGAATCTAACCTTTCTCAAGTCAACTAAGAGACAAGCTGAATCACATAGGAATAAAGATGCAACTGGAAACTCTTGCCAAATGCTTAGATTTAACCTTTTTTTATGAGGGTGGTTCGAAAGTGTATTTGCCCTAGTAGTTTCTGAGCAAATGGGCATCTTCAAGCCAATTTAGCCAAATTTTGGGGGCGTGATGTTTTGTCTAACATTTGTCCAGTGTCGCCATTGGAAATTGCTATACCAGTGCAATAAAGTAAAGTACACAACGAAGCCCTAATCAAACAAAATGGTGGTTATGCTTGAAAACAGATGTTAGAAATATAAGCACCGCCATCATGTGAGTGAATTAACCTTCAGTACCGAACACAAACAAGAAAACCAAAAACATACCTGTCTGCGGTAAAGTTCTTTGATTGGGATTTCATTATCGTTTGAACAATGGCAGGCCTGTTCTATTTGGAAGATTGGGTAAAACGGGTCTTCATGCATTCTAAACATTCAGGAATCTTCTGCCAGACTTCACCACTAAAGTATCAACGCACTTTTTTGTTTCTCACAGACTGGGTATAATGTGAAATCCTGAAAAACCTATCTGAGAATCCAAGAGGCAATTCTAAACATTCAGGAATCTTCTGCCGGACTTCACCTCTTAGAGCTCGAAGGTATCAATGCGCTATTTTGTTTCTTACAGGCTGGGTATAACGTGAAATCCTGAAAAACCTATCCGGGAATCCAAGAGGCAATTCTAAACATTCATGAATCTTCTGCCGAACTTCACCTCTTAGGGCTCTAAGGTATCAACGCGTAATTTGTTTCTTACAGGCTTGGTATAATGTGAAATCCCGAAAAAACCTGAAGGAATCGGAGATGCAATGGCTACATAACACACACAAGTTTAGGTTCAGACATCTTCATCTTAAAACGGAAGCTTCATGTACGCAAAGTGTGCCACGAATGTGTTTTCCTGTGCTTATGTAAATTAATTTTAGGACAACCAATCTATAATAGGTTTCACCAAGTTTTGAGCCGGTGGATGGGTGGCAACCGGGGTAAACCTCCTGTGGTGACTTGTTATGAAGACAAGATCGGATTTATCAAGATTGATTGGGTGGTAGCCTTCTATGCCCTGGTGCTCACTGAGCTAAGGGGTATCAGGAAGCTGATTTGGTTTTCATCCTGTAAGTGTATTGTGGTGTTTTCTATGTTGCCAGTGTAATTTTTGTGTGGTTTCCTTCACCAATTGGGCTGGCACACTGTCATCTGTTCAGATCTACCGGTCCTAGAGAATGGAATAATTTAACAACTGCACTGCGCAGCATAGCATCCGCTTCTTTGTTTAAATCAAAAATTAAAACTCATCTTTATAAAATATCCTTCAGTGCTATAACTGACGACTAAAGTCTTGCCACATTTCATTTTATTTTATTTAATTTTAGTTTATTTTTTTGATTTATTTAAATGATGTAATTTTAATATATATATTTAATGTATTTATATCGCTCTGTTAGATCTATGTGTGTGTCTCCACGTAAAACAGCTCTGTTGTAAAAATTAATATTACGGGATAGAACAAGCCCTCCAAGGCTTTATTCCCGCCAATTTACTTTACAAAAAATGTAAAAACAAAATAAATATTATTTGTGGTGAATAAAATAAATAAATAAATAAATCAAAAAGTGAAATAACCTCAAGTATGGCATAAAACCCCAATCGATCAATCCCAAGTTTTGAAAGTCCTCATTGAAAGTCATTACACAAAGCATGATGATATGTACCTCTCTGCACCTTAGAAAGTGCCTTTGTTTGCTTGTCTTACATTTCAATTCATGATTGCTACACTGAAATGATTTTTCTCCTGGATGTATGAAGGAAAGAGGCTCTCGTCTTTGGGTCTTTGTCTTTGATTGAGTGTAAAACATTGAGAAAAATAACACTTTAACAGATTTTCTAGTGACACAGTTATCAGTATCTTGAGAAAATTACCTGAATATTCATGACATTTTTTATGAGTTGCATGTACCATATCATTATGAGTTGACTGGCTGTTGGTGGATAAAGATTTTTTCTCAAATGTTGACATGTGTAGGGGCACTCATTATTATAAATCCTAGCATGACAATTAAAGCCACATGGATATACAAGATACAAGATACAAGAAATTTTATTTTACGTCAAATATTTGTAACAATAAACATAAGCACTGTAGTGCTTTTATTTCGACAAACATGTTCTTATCAAGATCAATCAAGATACTGATATGCATGTTCTTATCACAAATCGTACACGAATATGACCTTTCACCTGTGTGAGTCCTCTTATAGAGTTTTGAAATACTCTGGTCTGGTGAATTCCTTTAAAAAGTCATTACAAGAAAAGGTAACACCAGTCTTGATAAATCCGATCTTGTGTTCATAACAAGTCACCACCGGAGATTTACCCTGGTTGAGGTAACACAATACTGGGGTCTGGGGTTTTTTTTTTACTTAAAGGGCAAGACCAGAATTTTTCAACACAACTTATTATTGTCAAGTTACCTACATTTAAAAAAAACCTTAAGCTGTGTTTCACTTTGAACCTTCAACCAAGAAAGCTTCCTGTTAATTGTTTAATTTACAAAGTGCAAGTGCTGTTTCTGTTTTCAGGAAACATCTTCATATACTTGAGCCTATCCTTGCTCTTATAACCAAGTCATGTCCATGAACACAGCCATCCTTGGTCTTCCATACATTGTAAATTGATGTCTTGAGATTGATTTTTGTACCAATACCTACAATGAAATTCCTGTCATTGATTGTCCTTTAATGTTACAACTGAACATGTTCTTCATAGATACATAGTTTGTAAATCTGTGCAAGTTTAAACACATTTTAATAGAACATGTTGATCGTTGGGAAATATTTGCCTTTTATACTAAAAACTTAATATAACTGTATGTGGCTGCAGCCTGGCCTAGAGGCTTGAGTGTGCTTTTCATCCTTGCCCAATGACAGTTCAATTTTTACTGTGATGTTTGCCTCAATTAAAATGTTAGGAATGCTTGCTTCAAATATGGTACTTGAATTGAGGCAAGCATGGCGCAGTTAAAGTTAAACCATCGGCTGGTGAGGTAGACGTACTTTAAAAAAAAAACATTTAAAGTGTGCCATTACTTGTTTAGTTAAAAAAAAGTCAGTTACCGAAGTCATTATGCAAATTGAATCCTAACATAAAGGACACGGCCTCTCATTAAAGACTCATTATCCAAAATTATAAATATTACCATTTTTAAAAGGACTAAGTTAGGTCCTGTTTATTGAAAAATGTGTGCACCCTGAACGGGTTGGCTGATTGATTGATTGATTGGGGTTTATTTTGTACTTCAGGTTATTTCACTTATATGACGGCGTGCCAGCCCAATAAGTGAAGAAAATCACCCTAAACGACATGCAAGACAGGACAAGACATTTACATAACATTAACAGGACACAACAGCAAATCGGCGTGTGCTCAATACATTTACAGGACAGAAAAAGAATACCACAACAAATCGGCTTTCTTAGCCCAGAGAGCACCTGGGCACAGGAGGCTTCCACCCAACTACCCGCTGGACAGGTAGGCCTGATGCCCGTCATATTCATCTACTGCACGAATAGTGACAGATGTATCCTTCCTATATATATTTCATAATTTCTGGTATTTATCAGACGGAGATATCAGAAATTATTTAATATAAATCATAATGGGAGAGATACTTCTGTCACTACTACACGAATATTATTGGGTGTCCAATCATCGCTACATAGTAACTAGACAAGCCGCTCTCTCCAATCTTTTTTTTCCTTTCTCATACATTAGCAGTTCGAAACTTATAACTAGTGGCACCAAAAGGCCACATAAAGTGTAAAAATAGGAGCCATAGAGGATTGAATACAATATTCCTGAAATGATTTACCGGACAAAAATTTATGTTTTTGTTTTCCAAAATTTGTCTTCTGTATTCGAACATGGCATTAATTTAATATAAATATAATTATATTCATATACTAAAGTACCATCACCAATACCATACACTTTGAGTTTTTTCAAAATTTGCAAGAGATCTGATCGTTACTTACAAACAAAAAATCGCAAGGTTTTGAGTAAAAATATGTACTTTTCTATTTGCCGCTTCTGACTACAGTTCACTTTTAAGTATTGATCGACAAGTTAGTGGGCGACAAACTGTCATTCGGAATGGAAAAGGGTGGCTGAAGTTAGAGACAGATAAATGTCGATCAAGTCACACTTAGTCCAATCGTCCAATATCGAGACACCATGGCAACTAAAGAAGAGGATTTAAAACCAAAGCAAAGGGAGGCCTTGCAAAAGGTACAGTGGTTGATTGTACAATACAATGTACATTTTGTTTGTTTATGTTGTCACTCACTCGCGACCAATTTCAACTATTGGTTGTGACATCGCTTCTATTTTCATTCTATAGTTTCTGCAAATATCAGGAATTAGTAGGCCTACATATAATAGGAGAGATACATCAGTCACTATGTCAACGTTCATGTTATTTTTGTACTCTTCTCAGTAACTGAAACAATTATTTATTTGAATGTTGTTGTTTTTTTCTTTTTATATTGCGCAACATGTTGACAAGGTTTTTGCCCCACGCAAAATACATTAAAAAAAAAACTATTGTTTGAACGGAAGCTGTAAAAATAAAGATTTGTCCAATTTTCTCTACTGACCAGTATAGTAACATATCACCTTTGCATATATATGCACACCAGGCACTAGTCCTGTAAAACAAATGACTTTGGACGTTTTGACACATATCATTCAAGTTTGGATATTCACATGATATCAGAAACCATAAATATTGAATTTGAGTCTGAATATTGTGTACCAGCTGGATCCTCATATTTTGTACCTTATAAATAATTCCATGCTGTCACATGCTGCTTGTGTTTTGTTATTCAAGGGGCATTGGTGTAACTGGGAATGTTTATTCATTGAAAACATAGACACTATCATGGATTTGTTTAGTCCAATCCTCTATTATGGCGCTGGTGCAAAAGATTGCGACACTCAATCAGAAATGATACGCCAAAACAAGCAAGTTCGCAAGCTGCACATTGTATCCAGGGGCCCACTGGCAAAGGGTAATGTGTTTCCAGATTATATTCATGCTGCACTGGAGGAACATTATCTTTCCAACAGCAAAAACACTGTAGTGCCTTGGCATTTGGGTTATGAATTGGCAGAGTTGCCGTTTACTGTTGGAATACACCATCGTCATATAAGTGAAATACCCTTGAGCACGGTGTTCAAAACACCAATCAATCAATGTAATCAGGGTTCCTGAGCTCAAGCCTGAGTTATACATGTCTGCTCATTGCAAATACACATGTTGTAAGGCAACATGATCCCCCCGCAAACCCCAAAAAAATAAAAACATGTTTAATAAAACACCCACTTCCACCCCACGAAAACACACTGAAGAAGAAAATCCTATCAAACCAACTTTCTAGAGGCCTGTTTAATACAGCAAACACACTTTTTAATGAATGGCAAATGGCGTAATCAATACAACAGGGGGTTAGGGGGTGGAGGGGATTATTCTGAAGTTATATATTTAATTGAACAAGAAAAAAAGACACAAAAAAAAACGATGATGATTTATGAAAAACATTACATATGTGTTGTAACATTTTTTAACAACCTCATGTCCTGTATGATTGACGAAAAGGTTAACTACATGTACTATTATAGGATATATTAATTATAATGGTTGGTTGGGAGCCTTGGTCCCCTCTGAGCTAAGGGGCATCAGGAAACCGGTGTCCTTTTTGTTTTTTGTCTTGTAATTGTATTGTGTGTGGCACCTTCTAGGTTGGCAGCCTCATTTATGGTAGATTCCTTCATCGATTGGGCTGGCACACCGCCATATGAGTGAAATAACCTAAAGCACATCGTAAAACCCTAAAACAAACAAGAAAATTAATGGTACTGTATCTACTTAACAACCACCTGATATCCTTCAATGTTCTGTACAGGTTCGACCCTCAGATAGGCTCCTACAGCTTTATGAGGGAATATGTGGAGCCTACACAGATTTTTTGATTTTTTGATTTTTTTTTACGTAGTTTCCGCGCTCGCTTCTCGACTTCAAACACCAAGCCAAGAAATCAATATTCCCAGCCTTTAATACCACTATTTGATTGGCATTTAGAAATATATTATCTGGGGAAAGTTGACTTGGCATGGATAACAACCTAATTTATTGGACACAATGATAAACGTTTCCCTTTCATTCCAGAGATCGTTTCCAATATTTGAAAACAATTTCTGGAATGAAATAGCCTTTAATTGGATGAATGTTTTTGGGCGTTTTACTGTGAGCCGTGTTAGCCAGTCCAGGGTTTGAATTCTGGTGCAGACATGCAACATTGACTTTCTCTACATTTATAAATTTATAAGCAAAACTTTCTTTCTCTACATTTATATAAAAAAAATATATATAGTGTGATTACTCTTGACAAAAATATATGTTAGTATGTATATGAGTACACTGGAGTTCACCATAACATTGTGTAAAGAGCTATCCGGTTACCAGGGCAGGTCATACTGCTTGGCTAACAAGTATTTATATCAGGAAGGAAGTTAACAACCAAGGAATTTGTTTTAATGCTTCATTGGGTTGAACATGATACACAGCCCTACATTTAGTATAATGGTACAAACACTGCATACCAATATTGATAATTATCTATATGAATCAGTAACGATTCCCTTTCAAACTAAGTCTGTTAAAATATTCCTCAATAAACATGACAGGGGAATATTGGAAATCAAACTTGTGTTTTTTTTTAGATTTTATTGTTGTTTTTTTTAGAACATTAATTATGTAGAGAAAATGAACTGGACCTGCTTTTTACTAATTTGGGTGCTTTATTTGTCTCTCGTCGTGTTTAACCCAGCATTGATCATACCCTAAATGCTCAACAAATTCGACCCCCTTTACGACTTATAAAACTACATTTTATGCAAAGAGAATGTAGACATACAATTTTGAAATTTTTATGAAGTTCAGACTTTAAATTACCTTGAATAGGATTTAGGGTATACAGTGTTTGTTCCTGTTGATCACCCTGACTGTTGTTCAATTTCTAGTATACTTTACCTCTTGTAACTCAAGACCAGGGAGTCTAAAAAGATCACCCTTGTTATAATTTCAAGGTCAACACTAGTTAGAATAGAATAGAATATAGTTTATTTAACATAGGTTTTATAACATGAAACATTAGCTCGCTTAGGAGCTATTCTCGCCGACAAGAGACAGACATATAATTATTAACAATGACATTATAACGACATACTGTCACATACGTTAGCATAATATAACAAACAAATGTACACAAAAATATATGCACACACACATACACATATACATGTATGTCCACGTACATACATGTATATCAATCTGGATGTAACATGGATGTTGGATTATAAGGTATTCTTTAAACTTATGGATACCCATCAACTACTCCATGCTAATTCTTTTCATCCACCTCATTCCTTTAAGGGAATTATTAAATCCCAAATAATAATGTTTCACAGGAATAGTAGCACCCTGGCTTCCTTTAACGAGGCCTGTTCTGTTCTTTTTAAGGCGCTGATCCCCAGAGGATATTCTATGCGGCTTCTTCGCAAGATTAAATC
>JAVFBZ010211356.1:2264-13097 GCA_032466195.1 Katharina tunicata
GTGTTTTCAATGAAGGACTACATTTAATCCATCAGACATCATTCTAAATTAATATAAATTTTTGGGGTATTATTTGAAATTTTGGCTATATCCAAACGTGTTAAAAAGTAATATTTATTACAAAGTTAGTGGATTTTTCTGTCTTATTACCAAATGTTTTACCAAATGAAGATGAATTGGACATCCTGCACTTATTCAATATAACGAGTCACGCGCTCTTTCTCTACCAGAGAGAATGGCTAATGTATACCTTGAAATATTCACACTAACCTATCATTTCACAATATATTTAGTATGAATAGGTTTAAATTGTTTTTTTGTTGAACAAATTCGAATTGTCTCGAAATTTGGAAAAATTTATAGAATATTTATGCTGCAATACAAATCTATACAACCGGTATCTTGCGTGAGCCCGGGGACACCCGCTTTATGTGGAATTTAATAAAAAGGATTAGAACCGTTTTTCCTGTTTTGCATCTACAAAGCCTTTGATTATTTCGGAGATATAATAAACTTTTGGAATCCTGAAGGTTCAAAAAGATCGATCGCCAAGGAGTCACGTCAGACCTGGGTCAGATTGAACACACTCTCATTTCAATAATATAGGCCTATCTCAGTGTTTTTAAGTTTAGTTTTTAGTTTATTCGTTAGTATTAAACCTTCGCTTATATACGTTACCCACAAAGTCGGGGCTGGAAGAAACAAAACGCTTGAAACTATAGAACCTCTTATATATATATATAACGCATATGACTCTGTAATAGTGCAAAAAGGCTTTTTGTTTGGAAAATCGTGTGGCTTTAAAACTGTGTACATGCAGTTTGACTGACTTACAGTTTTGAAGAAGTGAAGTAGATTCCCGACCAGGAAGTTAGGACAGGGCCCGGGTATACCCAGCTGCCGGAACACACTCATCTGTTTACGTCTCATCCTGATCAAATAACGGAACGCTCGTAATTGAAATAATACTTTAAAACATCAGACAGTTTGAACAGAAAATATAATTTTCATACAGAACCCAAGGGCATTTTATAAGGAAATATGGAAAGTATGCACGTTAGGCCATTTATATATTTACATGCATTCTGGTATCAACATAATATACTAGTTTGTATTGCATGCAAAAATGTACATTTGTTAAATTTATTGCACTAAAATATTGTTTGCCTTGTTATGTGCAGAACTTGTGTATTAATTCATTACATTTATTTAGCCTCAACTGATACAACGGTTTCCTCTCTTGTATAAGTGGTCCTATTTGGAGCCTTAAGTTGTTCTACTTACAACTTTTCCTATTAGAGAGGACTATGTAATATACCAAAAGCACTTATATTATAATATGTTATAAGATATTCTGTTATATAATATTGTGTATATATAAGCCCTAGAGCCAAATATACTGAATAGTCAATATTATTGTTTATGTAAAAACAACAACAACAGTGTATCGTTGTATGAAAGTTTCTCGATACTCCTTTAACCAAGTTACAAAGAAAGAGTACGTTACAAGTTCTAGTAACATAGAAGAAGATAAACTCGGAACAAGGAAGTCATGTTGGTATAGACAATTTATACCTACATGATTTTTTTGTTCGGAGTTTCTCTTTATTTATGTTATTCTAAACTGATTGGTGGAACTGGTGGCTTTTACACTTTATATTCGATTTAAAATGACAATTTGTAATAAAGAAACAGAGCTATTAGACTTGACACGAAGAGTGTTATTTTCTGTAGTGTTTCCAGAAATGTTAGGCTTTGGATCGATCTGAAATCGACATAATTTATTTCAGTCTATATATGTGTCGGTACGTTTTCTATCAACTAAGCAAAACTTGCCTTTGTGCTTTGTCTTTCCTCAAACATTTCATAAAACAAGAAAGAAACTGAGTAAAACCGAAAGTTTTGTGACTATAACCTAAGCGGTGTTACAAGTTTACACACTGCTAATCTGCAGAAGATTCCACACCGGTAAGTACTTACCAATAAAATATCCATAACAAAACTCCGAACAAGCTAACCAGAATTATCGTCAACATCGTGAAGAATGCCAATAGCCACAAAGGTAATACAAAATAACTTTGTACGATATATAAACCTCTTTTCTCATGAATTGACTGATCACCAGAACTTTTCCGTGTTCACATTTGTGTTTATAACTTGACAATGGCTGTTAATCGAATTTGAATCTGGAACATACAAAACTGTCCCGGCTAAAGTGCATTAGTTGATGTAAACTGAACTTGAGATAGGCTTTGAATGTCTAAACAATTTTTGTGTGGCAGTAGGTCATTAATTGGTGAATATCTCTGACCGACATATGAACTGGGGTATATAGGTAGAGCGACTGGATTACAGGTTGTAAACAATCTAATCAGATGTATTGACCAGAGAGCCAATCAATAGAAATCGAAGTGTGCTGCCACAGCCCTTAGAAGTCATTGACCCGTTTGCCTCTTAAAGATTAGTACACCAATCCCGGTCAAGTTAACAGTTCTAGTTTCCAGCCTTTCGTAGCCTCATTGATCTGAAATATTCATACCTATATATGAGAGTGTTTATTTGATTATTTGTGAGTTTATATCCAAACGTCATCTCAAACTTAAGGGGATGGTTCCTTTGCTGGTCATACAAGTGAATTGACCTTATATATAATTTAAATCATGAATCAAAGCAATATCTTACCATAACCCTGTACATGTAGTAAAATAAAATTTATACCGTCCATTCCAGAGCCAAACATCTTACCTCTGGAATGGACAGTATAAATCGTCACTAGTGGTATGATGTTTGGCTCTGGAATGGACAATATAAATCTTCCCTAATGGTATGATGTTTGGCTCTGGAATGGATGGTATAAATGGTATGATGTTTGGCTCTGGAAACATCATACCATTAGTGACGATTTATACCGTCCATTCCAGAGCCAAACATCATACCATTAGTGACAATTTATACCGTCTATTCCAGAGCCAAACGTCATACATTTAGTGGCGATTTATACTGTCCATTCCAGAGCAGAACATCATACCATTAGTGACGATTTATAGCGTCTATTCCAGAGCAGAACATCATACCATTATTGACGATTAATACCGTCCATTCCAGAGTCAAACTTTATACCACTAGTGACGATTTATACCGTCCATTCCAGAGCCAAACATCATACCACTAGTGACGATTTATACCATCCATTCCAGAGCCAAACATCATACCACTAGTGACGATTTATACCATCCATTCCAGAGCCAAACATCATACCATTAGTGACGATTAATACCGTCCATTCCAGACCAAAACATCATACCATTAGTGACGATTAATACTGTACCTTCCAGAGCCATACATCATACCACTAGTGACAAATAAATACTCTCCATTCCATAGCTAAACATCATTCCACTATTGACGATTTATACCGTCCATTCCATAGCCAAACATCATACCATTAGTGACGATTTATACCATCCATTCCAGAGCCAAACATCATACCATTAGTGACGATTTATACCGTACATTCCAGAGTCAATCATCATACCATTAATGACGATTTAAACCGTCCATTCCCGAGCCAAACATTATACCATTAGTGGCGATTTATACCGTCCATTCCAGAGTCAAACATCATACCATTAGTGACGATTTATACCGTCCATTTCAGAGCCAAACATGATACCACTAGTGACGATTTATACCGCACATTCCAGAGTCAATCATCATACCGCTATTCATGATTTATACCGTCCATTCCAGAGCCAAATATCATCATTAGTGACGATTTGTACCATCTATTCCAGAGCCAAATATCATACCGTTAGTGACGATTTATACCGTCCATTTCAGAGCCAAAGATCATTCCACTAGTGACGATTTATAACGTCCATTCCAGAGCCAAACATTATACCACTTGTGACGATTTAGACCATCCATTCCAGAGCCAAACATCAGACCATTAGTAACGATTAATACCGTCCATTCCAGAGCCAAACGTCATACCATTAATGCCGATTTAAACCGTTTATTCCAGAGCCAAACATCATACCATTAGTGAAGATTTATACCGCCCATTCCAGAGTCAATCATCATACCGCTATTCATGATTTATACCGTCCATTCCAGAGCCAATTATCATCATTAGTGACGATTTGTACCATCTATTCCAGAACCAAATATCATACCATTAGTGACGATTTATACCGTCCATTTCAGAGCCAAAGATCATTCCACTAGTGACGATTTATACCGTCCATTCCAGAGCCAAACATTATACCACTAGTGACAATTTAGACCATCCATTCCAGAGCCAAACATCATACCACAAGTGGCGATTAATACCGTCCATTTCAGAGCCAAACATCGTACCACTAGTGACGATTTAAACCGCCCATTCCAGAGCCAAGCATCATATCATTAGTGACGATTTATGCCTTCCATTTCAGAGCCAAACATCGTACCACTAGTGGCGATTTATACCGTCAATTCCAGAGCCAAACATCATACCATTAGTGACGATTAATACCGTCCATTCCAGAGCCAAACATCATACCATTAGTGACGATCTATACCGTCCATTCCAGAGCCAGACATCATACCATTAGTGACGATTAATACCGTCCATTCCAGAGCCAAACATCATACCATTAGTGACGATTTATACCGTCTATTCCAGAGCCAGACATCATACCACTAGTGACGATTTATACCGTCCATTCCAGAGCCAAACATCATACCATTAGTGACGATTTATACCGACCATCCCAGAGCCAAACATCATACCACTAGTGACGATTTATGCCGTCTATTCCAGAGCCAAACATCATACCATAAGTGACGATTTATACCGTCCATTCCAGAGCCAAACATCATACCATTAGCGACGATTTATACCGTCCATTCCAGAGCCAAACATCATACCACTAGTGACGATTTATACCGTCAATTCCAGAGCCAAACATCATACCACATGTGGCGATTTATACCGTCTATCCCAGAGCAAAACATCGTACCACTAGTGACGATTTATACCGACCATCCCAGAGCCAAACATCATACCATTAGTGACCATTTATACCTTCCATTCCAGAGCCAATTATCATACCATAAGTGACGATTTAAACCGTCCATTCCAGAGCCAAACATCATACCATTAGTGACGATTTATACCGCCCATTCCAGAGCCACACATGATACCACTAGTGACGATTTATACCGTCCATTCCAGAGCCAAACATCATATCACTAGTGACGATTTATACCGTCCATTCCAGAGCCAAACATCATATCACTAGTGACGATTTATACCGTCCATTTCAGGGCCAAAAATCATACCACTAGAGACGATTTATACCGTCCATTCCAGAGCCAATTATCATACCATTATTGACGACACGCACCATTTTTTAGAATCTAGTGTCTATATTTATTCAGGCATAAAACTGTGCATAATTTTTAGATGTCTTCGATGTCAGTGGCGTACAATGTGAAATAGTCTGGATTTTTATTTCATTACATACGTGCAGTTAGTGCTTCAATAAATAACGACAAACCACATCGATTACCCATGTGATTTAAATGTCTTGGTAACAATTCATTTAGTTATCAGTAATCGATGGTAATCAATAGTTATCAATAACAGTGACGTCAATATACAAGCCTATATATTGTCTTGATTCTAATCAGATAACTGAACAATATTATCTTGACACTGCAACGTTTAAGGTCAGTTAGAGCTTGCGTGGATTTGGTGAAAAACTGTATAGAGGGAGAGGGGGGCCGGGGGGGGGGGGGGGGGATTGGGAGGGGGTAGGAATCTGAATAGATACTATATTTCCTCGCGCTAATTTTCTAGAAGAAATATGTACAATGTAAAATACATACGTCTATACTATAACATAATATAAAACTAACCAATTCAATTAGTAATTGCAAAAATCAACCCAAAGTGAACCTTAATCAACCAGAAAAGGCATTCTGTTGTCTAATATGGATAAAGGGACTAAAAGTGGAAATTGCCTAGGACGAATCAACCCCTTAATTCGACAAAAAGTTAAGATGAAATAGGTTCAATTTATACCCATTAATACCGTGGATTATAAATAAATCAATTAGTTCAGTAGATATAATTTAAACTGTAGTTAAAATAGTTCCACCTATAGGCTGATGTTATTTCTACTCAAGTTAAAATATTTCTTTCTTTGTAGATATTTTCGGATTAAGTTGATCACAACTCTGTCGTCCAGCCACCCCGTCGGAAGAAACCATGACAATAAATTAAAAGATAGCGATTTACTAAAATCAGTATAATATCTACATAAGTAGAAATACTTTTACTTAATCACAAATTATTTCTACTGAGGTGGAAATTATATCTACCTAAGCAGAAATAGTTTAAAGTAGCATAAGCACTCAAAATTAGGGTTTTATACAGGGTTGGTGGTACAAGGCTAGTAATAGCCAGGAGAAATCATGCCATAATTCGAATTCAGCATAAAGGAGGCTGGCCATTTTTCTTCATATGCCTCAAGTAAAGCTTTTGATCTCGCCTGGTTCTATGGTTGGAGTAAAGATCTTGAATAGCGGGAGGGGATAATTAACGTTTGACTTAGAGTAGCGTCGGTACATCTAAGAGTGGCTCAGTTTCGACAGCTGATTGAAAAGTGAGAAGTGAAAATTCTTGCTTTTGTCAGAAAACCAGTTCTCCATCTAGGTGAATTTTGTTTTTAACTGATGTGAAAATGTATTAACTCGAGTTGATATTTCCTAGATACTAAAATTTTATGCCAAAAAAAAATGTTCACAATCACTTTCTGTATGACACAAAAAAAAAATGTCAGTATTATTTAACTTGAGTAGAACATATATGTACCAATTTGAAAATATTTATAATTAGGTACGAATTATAAAAAAAACAAGTAAGTGAAAAAATATATCGAATAACTTATAGCCACCATAGCCTACTTTAAGATAGTTAAACTTCACAAATTGTAAAGCTGTCAATTGTAATAGGTGTGTCAGATTCTACATGTAGGAATGGTAGCACAACTAAATTACAGGGGATGGGGCAGAATCGATATACATTAGGCTACTTGTAAGGGGTATTCAAAATGCTATATGGCTATGCGTGGGCTAGATTCGTACGTACTTGCACGGGAGTCCTTCGTAGCAGAATAGATAAGCAGCGTTGATTATTTGGTCCGTGTTTTGAAATGTGATTTAGAAAGAAATTATAGAAACAGTATAGGCCTTTGGTGTTGACAACTATCGACCTTTTGTTTGTCATTGGCTAGACTCTAATCGCTGAACACGTATACGTCTGTTTGGTTACGGCAATAGAGAATCTTATAGATTGAGACAGTTCAAATATTGGAATAGTTTTATTTGAAATCAGTTTTATTTGAAAAATATATGTACGGTAATGTCACAGACACATACATCTTGGGAAAGATATCCGCTCTTGTTAGTTTTTCTGTCCCTTTTTTTTACGTATAAAAATTACACTAAATTTTGTGTCTGTTATTCAAAATCCCTCTGCCAGTGTGATTACTCTTGACAAAAATATATATTTGAGCAAACATGCTTTTGATGAAAACATAGAATATCGTCCATATTCCAGAGATTTGACGAGATTTAGCTTTAAAACCTATCCTATATGGCTTATAGAGTCGCTACTGTCACAGCACGTTAACATATCCCTACATCTTTAACCTAGCAGTCTGTTTTCGGTTTTCGCTTTATCAACACCCAGACAGGTGTTACCACGAAAACAGTCATCAGAAAACAAAACGAAGAACTCGGCCCCATGTGGTCCGATTTCGATGGAACTTATGAAATATGATACAACACATATCCTTGTGTTCACGTTCAAATTACGATCTCGCGAGACTTTCAGAGATTTGACGAGATTTAGCTTTAAAACCTATTCTATACGGCTTATAAAGTCGCTACTTTCACAGCACGTTAACATATCCCTTTACCTTTAACCTATCAGTCTGTTTTCCGTTTTCGCTTTATCAACACCAGACAGGTGTTGATACAACGAAAACAGTCATCATAAAACGAAGAACTCGGTCCCAAGTAGTCCGATTTCGATGCAACTTATGAAATATGATACAACACATGTCCTTGTGTTCACGTTCGAATTACGATCTCGCGAGACTTCCAGATATTTAGCTGTACAGCTATGTTGTCCTCTCGGACTCCGGTAGCTGTCTAGACTTAAAATGATGTCCATTTCTAGCTTCAACTACAATGAGAAAGGACAACAGTCTTGCGTTTGTCATGCCAATTTCTTGTCTTGGCCTGGATTCGTTCATGTTGTAGATCCTTTGTAGTGTGACATGAAATTTACATTCAGAATGCACCTGCGATCATCTAGGCGACAAAACTCTCTTCAAGTATTACTACAGGGTTTTGATGACTTACACTCATAAGCCGTTGATTATGGATACTATTACTAATATATATTATTGTGGAGTTAATACAGAAAATCTCTATAGACCCTATCATCTTAATTGTAACCATATCGTTTCATATAGCTTTTAACATCGACTATACGGAACGGGATTAAATCAAATGTAGGCCGTGAAAGCCGCGACTCTATAAGCCTTATAGGATAGGTTTTAAAGCTAAATCTCGTCAAATCTCTGGAAGTCTCGCGAGATCGTAATTCGAACGTGAACACAAGGACATGTGTTGTATCATATTTCATAAGTTCCATCGAAATCGGACTACATGGGGCCGAGTTCTTCGTTTTCTGATGACTGTTTTCGTTGCATCAACACCTGTCTGGGTATTGATAATGCGAAAACCGAAAACAGACTGCTAGGTTAAAGGTATAGGGGGTATGTTAAACCTGTGATTTAGTATATATATAGCATATATTATATCTCAGGTTAAACTGCCGTGACAGTGTAAGCCGTAAATGATAGTACGAGGGGCTCCTTGGGGTGCCTGATTCCTGTTTTCGAGCTCTGCAGTCTGTTTTCGGTTTCCGTTTTATCAACACCAACAGAACTGTTTACATTGTAATTTCTGCATTGTATATTCAGGGCGATGCGGAGCACATATCTGTAATTACCGTCTTATTCGATACTTATTCTACATTTTCTCAAATTCTTGGTGTAATTTTAATTAAAATGTTATATTTGTGGCAGTAAATTCAAAACAAAAGTCGAGTAATTGAGATAAATTTCCAATTTGGCCGCCATCCTGCTACCCTCGTTGCTGGAGGTGCGCATTTTGATGCATAAATTATCACTGAAAGTTCAATTTATCAACAGAATTGAAAATCCCTTAATTGGACAAGTTAAAACCAATAAATGCCAAACTTAAAATTACACATTTTTTTTCAGTATACTGTTGTGTATAGTTATATACAGATTACGTATATATAGTATAGACTAATAACGATATACAGATCTCTGCATCTAGAAGAATATAATAGTTAGGCTACTGTTAATGTGAGGTTATATATAATACAGATCTAGTGATTAGAGTTATACAACCAAATTTTGAAAATACTCTTAATCATTATTTTCCTCCAAGTCCATATTTTGTACAGGTTTCCCGGTACTGAACTACATCAACGAATTGAAAATAAACGTAGGTCTATTGAGTTTGAAATACCACATCTATAGGCAAAACCCGTTTTACTTTTGGTTTCAGTTTTGTTGCTATTCTTTGGGTTTCTACTAAATAACTTTTCTGCCTAACTTCCTGGTGACCCACATCGTATAGTTACTATAATAGGATAATCCGGATTCGGAGTTGTGAAATGAATAACAGGAAGTTACTCGTTGTTAATATTATACATAATATATTGTAGAAATTAAGGATAACAAAATGTCCCATTAAACATGTTTTTCCAGAAAAAGTTAGTTCAATTTAAATAAAAATGTAAGTTGCACACAACAAATTAATACATACACAATTTTCTTTCTCTACATTTATACAAAAATATAAAGCGGAAAATTCATTATGCTAAAAAAAGAAAGAAAAAAGTAATTAAATCTTTACATTTGGATACAGTAAAGCTATATAGAAGTGCGTTTAAACGCATTTGAAGACATTTGTCTTAATGATCTAACAGTAAAAGAGTTAAAGTTTAATTTCTTTTTTCTAAGAAATGAAAATGAGCGTTCTTTAGAGATGTAAAACAATATGCTAAGGTGAGATTCGAGTAGGATTAAAAAAAAGATACAATTAGATTAGAAATAGTATAGTTCGTACTATATTGTATAAAAATACAATCCATTCAGTTTATAAACTTGTGTTCAACATTTCGACCATATGTCAGGTAGTAAAAATGTTTTACAGTTATATACGGTGAAAATTCTTCTTTGTTTGGTGATTATATATATACGGTGAAAATTCTCTTTGTTTGGTGATTACATACGGTGAAAATTCTCTTTGTTTGGTGATTACATACGGTGAAAATTCTTTTTAATTTCATTGACCAGCTGGAAGTCGTGCTTCTGTTGCCCAACTTTTAGGGCACCATAAACAAAATCTGTACCCAGCAAAATAGCATTGTCCATTAGAGAGAGTTGAGTGTTTGTAAATTTCACCTGTCCAGTTACTGGTAAGGGAAATCCTTTCGCTCCCAGTTGATTGAGCTGTGGTTTGACGTAGATTGACATGGCACCGTTGAGGAGCGTCTGGAGGGTGGCCGCATTAATGGGTCCAATCTCTGTATGGTTCAGCTTCACACCCAAGTGAATCTCAGATATCTCGCCGTGTATCTTCTCGTCTTTCACGGACACTTCCAGGGTAGTGTTCAGCACCACATCCACTGAGAACATGAAGTGTAGATCTTTATCGGAGGTCCTAGCCCAGAAA
>JAVFBZ010211377.1:0-13094 GCA_032466195.1 Katharina tunicata
TTATATCCACTATTGTGATATGTCTTCACAATAATAGGTAATTACGGTTTCATCATACATGTTGATTTGATTAGTTTGCAAAATATATGTTCATTATTTTGACATGTCTGTACAATAGATACTTTAGATTTCATAATGTTAATTTGATTACTTTATTGTATGATAATACAATACAATGCAATTTGACAACATATGTCAAATGCATAGCTACATACGCATCTTGGTAAATGTGCAGCCACTTCAATGTGCTAAAGATATTTTATTACCTATGTACAAATGTTATATATTACTAGTAGACTATCTGAGGACTGTAGTGTTACGTATGGGTTGTTATAGTACAGTAAACCTATCTACCGTTTAATGGAGTATTATTGAAGCAATGCTTATTGAAGCTTAGTGTTTTGCAAGGATACTACTATCTAAACAGGTGCCAACCACCAATTCTATTTTGGATTACACACATTTTCTAATTATCTAATTATTTGCGCTAATTTCTATGTTCACTACAATCTTGTTGTTTTCATTGCTGTTTAACAACGTTATTTTTTTATATATTATAGCCACGTTGCTACCTCTTTTTGGTTACCATGTTGTTTGCCTACGTTATGGCCAAAACTATCCATTTATCTTAAACAATAAATGGACTTTAAGACAAAGAAGAATCCTGGTTATTTATTCCCGTTACACAAAGGACGGGTTAGGGTCGGGGTGGGTATTCCCAACCAACCACACAAACAAAAATGTGTTTCATTATAAACATATTTTGGCTCCACATAATAAACACTATTATTCTTATAATTCTCTTACTATTATTCTAATATTCTAATAAAACTTTCCTGTCTCAATAGAGACCCTTTTTGTGTACTTAACACTTAAGTGCGTTAACACAAACAATTGATAAACACAGGGGCCTATTTGGTGCATATACTATCACGGTACTTAACACTTAAGTGCGTTAACACAAACAATTGATAAACACAGGGACCTATTTGGTGCATATACTATCACGGTACTTAACCCTTAAGTGCGTTAACACAAACAATTGATAAACACAGGGACCTATTTGGTGCATATACTATCACGGTACTAAACACTTAAGTGTCTTATGTTTTAAAAAGAACACTGCAGTGTTTGAAGATAGCGCTATACTGATTTTGCAAAATCACTTTAAATATCTTTCTGAAGTGTTTTGTTTTAAAACACTTAGTGTTTAGTCAACAAAAAGTATTTCTTTTCAATGCATTAAAGGGTTTCAATTGAGACAGAAAAGCGTTTTTAAAATGGGGACAAAACCTGTTCATAATGAAACACAGTAATTGTTACCGTGAACCAACTGCCGCCCTTTTCACATGCACCCTTTTAACTTAGTCAAATTTGCCACATTATTTTAATATCACACAAAAATTAAGAAAATGTTGTGTATGTATTCAGAACAGGGTTTGAATTTGAAGTATTTCTTATTTTCAAGAAAGTATACTTTTATGAATATGGGCCTTTGTAAAAATTACTGTCTAAATCTTGTCCTCATTATATAAAAAAGATCATTGGTTGAGCCGCGTCGTGTTTTAATCGTCTTAATTTGACAGTCTTGTTCCAATTCGAGTTCATAGTACAAATGGATGCATGCAAGATTTGGGATAAAAAGAGTTAATTTTCTCTCATTTTGTTTTCGCTAGTTGAGTTGCGACTCAATTATTTGCGTCGCATAAAAGCCCAAAATTTTGAGACAACGTGTCCAGGGACTCTTCGCGGGTTGAGGCCAACAATTACCTTAGATATAGTTAGCATTAAGGAGATACACCTTTGAATTCTAAATGCGATGTAAATAAGAAATACCCTTGGTATGAAGCTCTCATTGCAGTAAAAGTTCATGTTTACAAGCGAAGGAAAATCGTATTATTTTAACCTAAATAATCTAAACAGCAAGAAAAGAAATTAAAAACTCTTACGAGGTTGATTCATTGGCATCGGTGGATCGGCACTCGCACATATCAGTGTGGCGGAAAGCAGCAAGACCAGGAGGGTAACTGTGGTCCGCGGCGTCACGCTGTATAAACCCACCATGTTTATAGAAAGCTGGCTGCAAGCTCAATAATCGTTCGTGGCAGAAGATGTACCCTTCTTGAACCTCTAACCTTGTTGAACTGTCAATTGATATTAGTTTTTACTCCCTTTATCTGGCTTCACATGCACGTTATAACAAACTCATGGGAACGTGATCTCAAGCAATCTAATGAACCAGGAGGCGCCACTAGGATGTAGCAGAAAAACAGAAAGTATTCGACCAGCGAAGACTGAAGATTCAGTTTATGGGTAATCGTGTCAACTATTTCCTTCAGCGTATCTCAAATATTTACTGAAGATGAACCATTTGAATAAAGCGATGATGTAAATACCTGAGGGTAAATCATATGAGTGACAGAATGATTAGAAAGGTTTTGTTTTTGTCACCAAAGTGCTGGAGTTGCTTAGTATGCTAGTTGTCCTCGTGAACACCACCAATACAAGACAGTAACTGTTGACGGTAGCCTAAACAGCCGACCCAGTCACGAGAGTTCCCTTTGAGTTATTTGGGGCTGAACGAAAGGATGTTTAAATCTCGCAAATCACAAGCTTATTGATCTCTCCGTTGCACCGGACTCTTGGAGACACCTTTCCGAATCTTTTAGCATAGAGTAAGCATTATTGCTTGCGATGCCTATTTTTGGCTTTTTGTGGAAATCTTTAGCAACTTGATTCCAGCAGATCTAAATCACATAAAAGTTAATCACCGAAGTGATCGACTAGATTTCTCCTTGACTTTATTGTTGGTGAGAACGAAGTGAAACTATTGAAGTCGTGACCTGCACGATGCACATGCAGGACTACTGGAATATCTTCTAGTCACTTATTATAGTTGACCTATACTGTAATCATGCACAAAGCTAGGTGCGCCTGTCCATTGCTCAAGGTTTAACTCCCGTGAAAGTTAGTACAGCTTCTACAATGACACTTAGGCAAATAACAATATGATACCACAGCTGTCAGATCCGTATAGAGTAATAGAGACCAATCTGTTTATTTATCCAGATAGCTATATATAATTAGATGAGATATATTTCTTGATTTAAATCGTTGTAAAAAGTTCAGACTGGCACAGTTATTCGGAAACCCAATCTTAAGCGGTATTAGTAAGCCTCTGTAAGCTTGCGGGGGAATCTGCCTCGGGGTATATTCTGTAGAATTATATTTATCCAGATCCCTTCTGTCGCTTTTTTATTGCAATTTACACAAAGGCCATCTATACTTGACCAATGCAGCAATCGGTAACTGTAAATAATGCGTATATTTGAGGCTTGATTCTGGATACATTTAAAGACCTAACTAAGGATCTAAAACACAAGGTTAGCCCGTTGAACCATGTCCGAACCTGTCTACCTGTTAATCTACAGTTTATAATACATATGTGTGCATCGACTAATCACGACCCATCAGTGAATGAATCAGACGCAGCTGAAGCTGACTCTGGATATTAGATTCATGAATATAAGCGAGGCTTTCAGGTGACCGAGGGTTTCACAGGGTAGCTTTTAGGCCGTTAGAGTGGAATTAAACATACATTTAAGTGATTCTGAGTAGGTAGACCGCTTAAAGCTGTTTCCGAAAATGTTATTCACAGTGTCTTTTATCATTTTATCGTTAGAGCCGAATTAAGAAGTACGTTGTATGGAGTGTTTTCCTGGTGCATTGTTCGTCAGTCAATTAAGTGCAATTCTATTCTTTATTGTGATTTTAATGGAAATGTAATTCATTAAGGTTTTGTATTTTATGTTCAACTTATATGGCGTGAAGTGTTAACCATGCTATAATGTTCTTAATATGGCTATCACAAGAAATAGGAAAAACTCCACACTCTCAGAACGCCATTTTAGGAAAATGCTGGGTGTACGTTTTATACATTCAGATCTACTTTATTTTAAGGGTTAATTCCACTTTGTGAACTTCATGTAGGACTACATGTACATACCCTTCATGATTTATTATGTACTCAGTATTCTTCATGGTTTATCTTACCCATTGTTACCCCTGTTGTACATATCCTCAACAAGCATGCCTTTACTCCTATGTCAAATACCTTGCTTTGTTCTCTCAATTGTCCTTATGTAAGAAATTGTATAACTGCCTATGTATAAAAAAAAGTCTACCCACTGTTGTCAACTTGCATTTGCCAAATACCTGATGATGGATTAAGTCACTATCCGAAAGCTTGTAGTAAAGTACAAAAATGTACTTTACTACAAGCTTTCGGATAGTTATTTTTTCTGAGTTTTATAATTCAAAGACATTTTTATAATTGGAACCTACTACAGGACGATGAAATAGTGGCGACTACAAGACTGGCGATGGCTTATAGATATGGAGATATTATATAAATCTTATAAACCAGAATTCATTTAATCCAGTTTATTTGTTCACTTATGCCAGAAAAGTTCAAAGAAAAAAAAACAAACAAATTATTGACGATTTTGTATGAATATTCCCGGAAAATAGTTCCAGCGGAATATTCCACAAGTTTTGTCAAGTTCTTACATTGAATGTCGTCGTTAAATCTCATAAATTATATTTGAGAAGTTAAAAGAGTTAATGTATTATACATTTTGTTTCGAGATAGTTCAAAAGAATAATTTTATTTAGATCTAACTCTCCCCATAGTAAAATAGACCGGTCTTTAAATCGTTCTTGGAAGTAGAAAACGTTGTGTACACGACACCAGGGGTGAAACGCATGCGCAAAACGGTTAAAGTGTGAAAGGAATAGAAAGCTTCACTCATACCTTTATCCAGAGAGTGTGGCCAACAAGTGAAAAATTGTGGTATAGTGTCTTTCAATCAGTGCACCATAACTATACAACATATAATCGAAAGTGTAATATCAACAACTTATCAAGTCCGACATGTTAACTGGGCGAAAATAGCAATACGTGTCAGAGGTAACTCTCTAGTGCTTGGCCTCTGTTTTGCAGCGACAGTCTCCACACTTCGTCATGTGAAGCCGAGGACAGGTTACTATTCAGCCATTGTTAACCTTCAAGTTGTTTATATATCCCGGACAAAATTTATTTGTCACATAACACTAAAAAAGGCATAAAAAGTAAAATGCAATAAACCTGTGGATTGGGCTAACGTGACGTCAGACCGAAACAGAAGCTATACGTAGCCTTCGATAGAGTTGTATTCTGATTGGTTATAAATAAGCTGGGGTCGATGTTTATAATCAAAATGGCAATGCTCACAGCTCTACTTCCATTAGTAGAGTGATGCATCTTTGAATGCCGATAATACCTAGCTTTACACAACTTTAGAAAGTTAAAGTAATGCTTTTTTAATCAGATAAAACAAGCTGCTATCTATAGTACACGTTATCAAAGTTGTCTATTCTTTTAAAATGACAATACAATTGCACATGAAAAGTCAAGTGCTTTCTTTAAAATTTGTCAAAGTGAAATGTTTCAAAGTACTGTACCTAAATAAGTATGAAGGTGTTTGTTATACAAGACCTGTTAACTATCATTAAATTTAAAAAAAATAATGTGTTAAACCAAATTGTAAAGTATATTCTATTTTATATTTTATTGGACTTTTTTAAAGTTAGAATTGATCCAGATCTTATAGAAATGTCGATTAAAAAAACACAAATGGGAAAATCGTCTCATGTTTTTGATAAACTCTCCTTTTACGTCAACTTTTTTTTTTTAAGCTTTATTCCAATGGGAGTGGTAAGCAGGGCTTATAATGCTTCCCACAATGCATAATTCGCATGGTACATATATTTTGGTGCAGTGCAAGTATACACAAGGGTGCAGGTAACATAAGTTCGAAACTGGATCATACGAACATATACTATGTACAAATAAGCTGGCTGGGGATTTGATTTTATCATTACACTGGTTGTTTTGAGGGGAAACAAAAAGTATTTAAATAAATGTACTAACAGATAAGCATCAGATGCATAGACTGAGTTTTTGCATCTCTAGACAAGTTGATTGCTGGAAATATTAAGAAAGTATTACATGTGTTTACATAGTTCTAAGTTAAGATAGTATTGATTGGATAGTTTTGCAGGTCAGGCGAATCGAAAAGTTGCTTTAATGAATGTGCAACATAAGCAAGCTATGGTATTATTTAGCTGTACTGTTAATGAGAAATCCCCATACATTAAGAGTACTGAAGATACCGTTCTAGTGAATCCAGACGAAGAAATGTCATCAAGTATACGCTGCCTTTGGTCATTATAGAGTGGGCAGTGTAACAAGTAATGGCCAGCTGTCTCGTTAGTTCGTCCACACGCGCACCTAGCGTTCGTCGTCGTCAACATTGTTATTCTCTAAAAACGGGTCGGACAATTCTTAGAAATAATGAGATATATAGACATTTTCGTTCTCTTAGATGACTTGTGATGTACACTATGTAAATATGACTACCTATAAATTAAATTAACTGATAAAATATCATTAAAATCACCTCATACCAAAATCGTGTTTAACAGCCAATATTTCGACAATTAATCACATTCCTTAGTGATGACTTAATCAAGGTGGACATATTGGAGTTTTCGGAGTCTCTTTAACAAGATGAATATGTCATTTTTTTGTGAATTGTATGGTTATGAAACTTGGAGACTTTTTCACAAAATCATGACCTAGCCTACTATGAAGTAATATCCAAAATCTTTAATAAATATAACAAAGGGACGTTTTATCCATTTGTTTTTTTTGTGTGTCAAACGAACTCATGCATAATATAAAAAAGTATTGTGTAATGTATTTTAAAAATATCATATAAAACAATTCTTTCTATTTTTTTAAAGTAGATTGTTAATTCTTATTCAGCTTGGTAATCTTACAATAAATAATTATTTATAAAAATCCACCAACATCCACTGGTTAACGCGGGTATGTTTATATCTATTTTTATTGCCCAGGCACCAAAAAGCTGTGTTAACTTAACGGCTATATTTAGATGACGTTTCGTAACAAGGAATTTAAATTATTTAGTGAGGTCAATTTATGTGTGACGCGACGCCGTGTAACGGAGCTTTAAACAACCGGCTACAGTGTCGGCGAAGGAGGGGGAGAAAAACCCTAATCGTTGTTCTCACTCAGACTGGTTATTTTTGTACACACTGTAACAATCAAATGTTTTTCTTCGAACTGTTTGGAATTAAGCTGTATATTGTTATCGTAGTATAAATGAGGTATATATACTCTCGCTGTTGTGTATCGATAATCTATTAGGATCTCCAGTTATTTGATTACTTGATTAGTGTTTAATCATTAAGGTTCTTTAGGTGACCTCTCTCTTTTGGTGACCCCTCTCTTTAGGTGACCGTTTTCTCAGGAAGCATTTTTTAAGGAAAATGTGATCAATTTAAATATAAGTCTTAAATGTCTGCCAATATATGCTGGTAAATTTTTCCGTTGAAGTTGAATATGTCAAATAGGCATATAGGTCATATGGTTCAACTCATTGTAATATAAAACCTATATTTCTTAATTAGACTTAATAATAGAACAATACAATATAATTCGAACATGTTGAATTAATAATGAGCGAAGACCATTTGTGTACTGATGTGTGACAGGAAATACATTTGTGTCAGTCCGCAACGAAAATAACTTAATTTACTGTCAATTACTGTATTGTGCTAAATTATCCCAATAATTGCACAAATATATTTTTGAAGCATTTATTATTCACATGGACCATAGTGATTGTAAAGAGTAATTCAAAGTCATGTCATTTAGATAATGTCATGTCTGTCTGTGAGCCGTCTTTTATGTACTGTTTACGTCAATAGAAATGTAGATATTGGTTTATAAAACATTGATCCGGTATGACATCGTGAATGAGTGTGAGAACATAATAGTCTCTCCTGATTAGCCGTGAGAACATAAGTTTGCGACTTTTATATAAATAGTTCCTCTGTTGATGAAAGCAGTAAATAGAGGTTATTTTGAGTGATCCAGGGTATAACATTGATCAATCCAGTGGTGTGATTTCCATTTGTACCGAGCCTTAAAATTGCAGCTAAGTAATGTGACCGGATAAAATAGCTTTTGGTTATGTCACTCGTGTTATTTCACCCACACTGGCCAAAGTGAGGGATACATAAAGGATATTACACAGTAAAGTTTGAATACCCTTGATATTGTTCGAGAGAGTGATGGAAATGATAACCCAGGTGCCACGAAGCGTCGAATGGGTTATAACTTCCACCACTAGCTCTTGTCAGCAGTATAATGGTATTCTAACTTCACTGTGTAATATACTTTTTTTTAGTATTTATATTGACGAAAAAAATCATGAAACCTCGCATTTGAATAACCGTTCATATAAAAAAAATTTGAAACCAGTTGAGTTCGGACCAGCATGACGTTATTCGAACGTGGAGTAATTCGTGACGACAAATGACGTCGTCCCTTTGTTGCGCGCTGAAGTGAAGTTCGTCTTTCTTCAATGTCATAATAACAACGAAGGCCACTGATTCAATATATTTAGAAATGAAAAAGTGTACTAACTAAAAGTGTTACTTCAGTGTAATCGGTTACTTCGCTGTAATCGGTTACTTCAGTGTAATCGGTTACTTCACTGTAATCGGTTACTTCAGTGTAATCGGTTACTTCAGTGTTATCGGTTACTTCAGTGTAATCGGTTACTTGACTGTAATCGGTTACTTGACTGTAATCGGTTATTCACTGTAATCGTTTACTTCACTGTAATCGGTTACTTCACTGTAATCGGTTACTTCACTCTAATCGGTTACATCGCTGTAATCGGTTACTTCACTGTAATCGGTTACTTCACTGTAATCGGTTACTTCACTGTAATCGGTTAAGGAAATCCTGATATTTCATTAACATATAAAGAACAAATCGTACATTCTCTCAAACTTATATATTTTTTTATATTTTGATATTTACTATGATGGCTGAATTTGAAAACCACGAGATTTACATATTAAATCTCGCGTTTTTCTATTTCTTTTTATGCATGACGAGGAGCGAGATCGCGAGTGGACTCTATGAGCTTCCATAGAAAACCGCGAATAAACCTAGAATAATAACACCCCGCGATCTCAGCAGCCACTGAGACTTCCCTGATATACCCTTGGTCGATAAATGGGTCTGAACCAATCACTGGTACATTTGAAGGGACTCGCAACTCAGAGAGGGATCAGCAAGCTGCGAAGAACTCTACTGTACAAATACATGCACGAAAGAAGAGGAGCGCCACGTACAACCTTGTTACATACATGAATATAACAACGAGTGCCTCATTCACAAGCGTAGAACTTCAGTGCACAAATACACACACACACATTTACTTCGCTTGTAAAAAGGCATTTGTAACACCAATCTATAAGGGAAAGGGAAACAAACACAATGTTACAAATTATCGGCCAGTATCGCTTTTGTCGTCTATATCAAAAATCTTTGAAAAAATAGTTACGAAAAGTAGTAAATAGTCCCACGTTTCAAATGTAATTTGCTATGAACAACACGGGTTTGTTCCTAAGCGTTCACCTGAGTCGAACCTCCTATGTTTCACTGATTTTTTGTCAAGTGCTTTTAACGACAAAGTGCAGGTGGATGTAATCTACACAGACTTCTCCAAAGCATTTGACAAGATACCACATAATATATTAATAAGCCATAGATGGAAAATTATTAGCCTGGTGTAAGTCCTATTTAACGATCGCCAGCAGTGTGTTGTGCATGGTAAATGGCCAAAAGTCATCGTGGTGCCACGTGGCCTCTAGGGTACCACAAGGTTCCGTTCTAGGACCTTTATTTTCCATCATGTATCTAAATGAGCTACCATCTTTACTCCAGTCATCTCACTGCTTGTTGTTTGCGGATGACGCAAAAATCTTTAGAAGAATAACAGCAAATACTGATTATTTTCTGCTCCAAAAGGATTTATTAAATTTTTAAAACTGGTGTAAAGATTTTCGGCTCATCCTAAATGTTGATAAGTGCCATGTAGTTGCCTTTACGAATAAGATCAAAAAGTTAAATTTTGATGATAGCTTAAATGACAAAATAATTACGAGGCAACAATCTATTAAAGATCTTGGAGTTTGGCTGTCCTCTAAACTAAGCTATGAATTACACGTAACTAAAACTGTCAGTAAAGTCAGTTAGTTGGGTTTCTAAAATGCAACTGCAAAGGGTTTAAGAGTATTAAACCGGTTATCTTAATGTACAAAACCTTAGGGAGAAGTGTCCTTGAATATTGTGCCAGTGTTTGGGCGCCTTGGCAAACAACGTACATTGATAAAATTGAAAAGGTTTAGAGAAAATTTGTATATTATCTTAATTTTAAATTTCGAAATGATCTTGATTGTCATAATTATCATGACATATTAAAATTCTATACAAGCTTACATCCCTTGAAAACAGGCGAAAGTATAACAGACTGGTGACGCTATGTAAAATAATGTGCTCAGCTTTTAAGCGAAGTATGTCTTAACGTTTCACCGCGTCGTCTGAGAAACCTAGGTGTATTCAAACCGTCGCACTCACGAATAAATGTACCCAGGTATAGTTTTTACCAAACTCTCAAAATATGTACAATGATTTACATTGTGTCGATACGTCTTTAGACTTTTTTCTCTCAATTAAAACTTTTAAAACGAATCTAAAACTTAAATTTTTATGATAATTTTTCCTAATCGCTTAAATTTTTAAATGTTTATATGCATGTGTAGTTCTATGTATTTTATTTGGCTAATTTACACGAAATGTTTGATGTAGATAGAATGTTTATGAAATACTTGGCTGTGATACCATTTTAGTTTAATTGACTAAATGTTATTATTGTACATATCTTTCTTTAGTTTATAAAGTAAGCAGCTTATATGTGTGTTTAACTCTTTCTTAAATTATTCTGTATGTTGATTGTTATCTGCCCATAAGTGGGTCCTTGTGGCCTGTGTAGTTGAATTAAATAAAAAAAAAAAAAAAAAACGCTGACGGGCATATTGATAAGACAGAAAAATACACATGTGCCGTAATGTAAACTCGTCATGATTAGAGAGAGAAAAATATGTACCATAATGTAAACTCTTCATGATTAGGGAGAGAAAAATATGTACCATAATGTAAACTCGTCATGATTAGGGAGAGAAAAATATGTACCATAATGTAAACTCGTCATGATTAGGGAGAGAAAAAACATGTACCATAATGTAAACTCGTCATGATTAGGGAGAGAAAAATATGTACCATTATGTAAACTCGTCATGATTAGGGAGAGAAAAACATATACCATAGTGTAAACTCGCTATATATGAGCTTCCATAGAAATTGCCTCTAAATAAAAGATTTTGACATGAAAACGGTTATTTGATTGCATCCAACAATATAAGTGAAATACCATTGAGTACGACGTTTAACACCAATTAAACCAACAAATAAAACGAACACACCGAATTTTTCTTGTTTTTCTCTGCGAGAAACGTTAGCTAAGCCTGACTATAGCTGGCGGTGAAAAGCGTTGGTTAGCTGTAGATCACTGTGTATCTTTGGGGGTTTTATGGGGGTCTTATTTACGGTTATTTCACGCCTCTGACGGTGTTCGAGCTGTGGCTGGTGGAAATCACTCCACCGTCACAAGTAGAAAGTAAAGACAATGTAAGAAAGCCACCTTACGCCAGACAGGACACAAAAAGTAGGTTTTTTGTTGCAATTAGCTCCGAGAAACGCCTGGGAACCGGAAGATCTTGCCAACCCCTAGCGTAGTTCATCGTGAGCGATGTCAGCAGGCCCAATATCAGAACTGTTTCCGGACTAGTTATATATTTTTTTTACTTTATGAACATTCTCCATTCAATTAATCAAGTTAAATTGTAAATTCGAATAACAAACATAGAGAACAAAAAACACAGAGTTTGCAGTGAATCCGAATAAAATGGTATATTCTAATACAAACAAACGAATTTATTTCAACATGAAAAACATCACCAGTTAATAAATGTACGAGCTATTCTTATGATTTCTACGACAATGAAATATTAAGTATAACAATTTATTTCTTCGAAATAGTCCAATTTAATTTGTTTGTTTTTTTATAATCCTAAATATTTACGTCACATCCCTTTGAATTACTTTCCGTCGACTTTTAACTTCTGGCTATTTACACGGATAGGGATGGAAATGAATAAGCAAGTGTCTGATGTGTCGACGATGGAAACGTTAAATTCATCGTATGTTTATCTGTATTCTATGTTTATCATCCATCTATTCAAAGCATCCGGTTTACTTTTTCCCGACTTCACAATACTTTGCTACGCAATGTGGGACTTCTTCTATTGGCAAAACTTGACAAAATTCACACAAGATATCTTGGCTGATCTCGGTTGGCTGCCACTCTCGGAAAGGCTGCTGCTGAACTGAAATAAGACAAAAGGCCTGATGAAACTGGTCCACATATCAACTTTGTTTAGGATAAAATAAAAGAAACTTCAAAGATTGTAATATTGATCTATATTCTGTATTTCGACATTGCAAGATGTATTTCCTGAAACATAGAATATACTTCATGACTTCAATATTCGGAGTCTTTTTTATCTTTTTATTCTCTCGTTTTTTGGGGATAACATTCTCGGATACTGAACAGATATTAGTTCAGAAAATTTTATCAGACTGACCCATTTGCGGGAATCGAACCCGCGACATTCTAAGTCAGACACGCAGTAATTTGCGGCTCCCTAAACTACTTTGCTATCCGACCTTCTACACAAAACCACTCCGCTATCCGACCTTCTACACAAAACGACTTGGCTATCCGACTTTCTACACAAAACGACTTGGCTATCCGACTTTCTACACAAAACGACTCCGCTATCCGACTTTCTACACCAAACGACTCGGCTATCCGACTTTCTACACAAAACCACTCCGCTATCCGACTTTCTACACCAAACGACTCGGCTATCCGACCTTCTACACAAAACGACTCGGCTATCCGACTTTCTACACAAAACGGCTCCGCTATCCGACTTTCTACACAAAACGACTCGGCTATCCGACTGTCTACACAAAACGACTCGGC
>JAVFBZ010211388.1:0-13093 GCA_032466195.1 Katharina tunicata
AGACTCGTGATGTTCTTTAACGTGTATTCACTGGCTATGTTTTCTTTGATTAAAACATCAGACTCGTGATGTTCTGTAACACCATGCTTAAGCACCCGCCATGTTTTAAACTATCTATTCAACACTGTCATGTATGCACGCATTCTGATCTCCATAAACGTTCATAAAATATATAGATATAATTTGCTGCTGTTTTTAGACGGAAGAGAACTCGCGACCGTCGACCACAAGTGCCTCTATGATCCAGCTCCAAGAGGAGAAACAGAACCTCCTCGAAGAGAACTCTTATCTCAGACAGGAAGTGGACCACGTCGAAGATAAGGTAGTGCATAAGGTTTCTTTCTACGAAGTTTTAAAATATTGATATGGAGATAAATGTGTTGTCGGAATTATCCACCCGAGGTTAAATTTACCAAGCAAGAAGAAAATTATTGAGAAAAATAAACATTGAATAGAAAGCAATTTAAAATTGACAATGGATGTTATACTTGTATTCATTGTAAGAAACGACCGTAAGTTGCCTGCTCCCATTGAATACGAATCTTAGAAAATGTATATCTTTATGACGTTACTCTATACGAGTAGGAAATCGTGATTGATCAAAGTATGCCCACTGGCAGAAGGCCTTGCATCTGCAGCTCTGCTGTGATTTTTATTATGTACTTCTTAGGTTGATCCAAACTATAGTTATTTGCCATGAAATCAAGTATATCTTTGATTCGGATAACAGCAAATATTTCCCATATCAATAGCCTTATGTCTTGATGACTTGTTTTCTGTGTCTGACCAGGTACACCAGCTGACTCACGAGTTGACTCAGAAACAGATGCTGGTGAAACTCTACCACAGCGAACTCGAGGGAATTGACGGGAAACGGGCCGAGAAAAAGTGAGATTCAATTATGGACAACTAGATATGTCTGTTATAACATAAAACTTGTTGGGGGATTGTTTACACGACTGCCCTATGCCTTAACACAAGATTGCTCGATGTTTTAATACAAGATTTCCCGATGTTTCAATATAATATAAAATTCACCGCGGTTTTAGTATAACATTCCCAAATGTTAAAGATACGATTTCCCAATGTTGAAGATTAGATTTCCCGATGTTTAAATATAAGATTCCCGTTGTTTTAATACAAGATTGGCCGATGTTTCAGTCTAATATGAGATTCTCCGATGCTTTAATATAACATTCCCTAATGTTTAATGAAAATATTATTGATGTTTAAATGTAAGATTCCTCGGTGTTTAATTATAAGATTCCTCACTGTTTATAGATAAGATTAGGCTATGTTTAAAAAATAAAATGTTTAATGTTTAAATATAAGATTCCTTAATATTTAAATATAAGATTCCTTAATATTTAAATATAAGATTCTTCGGTGTTTATAGATAAGATTCCTCACTGTTAAAAGATAAGATTCCCTGATGTTTAAAGATAAGATTTTCCGAAGTTTAATCACATTTTCTCTGCTCTAACTCTCCAGAAGTTCTAATTGGAAATCCAACTTTAACTGTTTGAAATCAAAGGCACAGATTCTGGAGAATGAGAAATGGGAACTGACTGTTGAGGTTTGTCACTTAATGAATAATCCTGCACTATAGTTTATCTAAACCTTAATAAAGACATTTTAACCAAGATAAAGCTGAATATAAACAAAGTAACACTTAACAGGTTTATCTTAACAGGCCACTGTTTGGGCCATCGAACAAGAAATGGCTGCGGTTCAGCGCTAGTTCTGCAAAAATGTTTTCTCCTAATTTTGGAGGTCTAGGATCAGTAAGAAAACCACTGTCGGTGCTATTGTTTATCTCAGTCTGTTTGGTTTATATTGTGTTGTAGTTGGAAGCCCGCAAAGCCGATCTGGCGAACAGAGAACAGAAATTAGAGAGTCTTCACGCGAGCTACATCAAGCAGATAGGTTAGTTAGAAGACTTGCTAGATTATTCGGATAAAGTATACCAATATTAACCATTCCCTTCTTCTTTATTTTCATATATATCACAATTGACCATTGACTTGGTCTTTTATGTTTACATACAAAAAATCGACCAAATTTGCTTCGTCTTTTATGTTCATATAAAAATTTACCAATGGCTTCGTCTTTTATGTTCATATCAATGTTGACTTCGCTTTGTCTTTCATGTTCATATCAATGTTGACTTCGCTTTGTCTTTTATGTTCATATCAATGTTGACTTCGCTTTGTCTTTTATGTTCATATCAATGCTGACTTCGCTTTGTCTTTCATGTTCATATCAATGTTGACTTCGCTTTGTCTTTCATGTTCATGTTTTTCATGTTCATGTTTTTATGTTTATGTTCAGCGATTGTTGGAAATGTTAACGTTAACAAACGAATGTATCAAAATAAATTAACAAAATACTCTTTTTTAAATTCTCTTGACTGTTTTATTCAGTATATGTTCACTGAATATTAACAGTTAAACACAAAAGTTTATTGATATAATTTTTCATTTGGCATCTCTTTGACGTATTAGGTAATATGTTTGTTTTCCTTCTACCCATAGAGAGTTTGAAGAGGAATGTGTCTCGTAACGAGGACATCTTGAGAGACCAGGCTGAGAGGAACGCCGCCCTACAGGCCGAGAAAACACTGCTTAAGGAAAAGCTAGATATAGCCGCGATAGAGGTCACTCAGGTATAGATCTCATTATCTTATAAACCAAATGTATGCAGATGCAATCATGATAATTTCAAGTTTTAAGAATCTTGCTGAAGTTGTTTACTGTTGTCTTCTTTGAAAAGTGTTAGTAGGGTAACGAGTTTGTTTTCGTCGTTGTAGGCTCGCCATGACCTGGAGATTAGGGACAGACAGATGGAAGATTTCGCCAGCAGAGAAATGAATATTCTACATGAGGTAACTTAAACTTCCCAAACACACAACAAAATAATAGGTAATGTCACTGTGCGATTTAAGGAAAATGACAGATTGCACTTTCATTGCCTTGTTTCAGTATAATCAAACGGATGACTGATAGTTTGATTAAATAAATAATAGAAAAATGTTTTGTAAATCAATGAAAAATCCATTAAAGCAATGAAAACTCCTTAGATAACAGAATAAACTCCAAAATACCTACCTCTGTTTAGATTCACGTGAGGCAGCAGGAGATCGACAATCTCCAGACTTCACGAAGATCACCAACACGAGGCACGGCAATTCCGAGGAACGTCCTTGTCGCTGAATGGTCGATGTAGAAGTAAATCAGCCAATGAGACGACAGAGCACTTGTCGATCAAAGAAGAGTTGGAAGAAAGCCTGAGGAAAGAAATGTCTGTGTCCAGAACCAAGTTAGTATTTGATTTCGGTGAACATTGCGAAAGTTATAGCATGGTAGAGAATTTGAGAAACTCCGAACATGGTGGGTATACATGTAGGTAATATATTTCGGCTTTATTAGGCCATCTACCGTTAAACATATACGTAGACTACGTACTGAAGAAAAAAATATTATCTATACCAACATGACTGCTTTGTTCAAAGTTTCTCTTATTCTATGTTAATCGAAAGGCATCTGTGGAACTTGAGGCTTTAATTGTAGAATGTTTCTAGTTGATGAATCCAAACTATCATCCCATCGATAACGTTTAGTAAAACTTTTGTTCAGAGTTCATTGTCCACATAACACTCACAGGGCGATTGGGTTTATATTAATTAACGTCTGTGTTCTGTTTGACAGTTCTTTCGGCGGTGTTTGGGAGACGATGAAATCGGCTAATCGGCAGTACAGCAGCTTTGACGAGTCGGGGTTCCCTGACCCATTCTCCCCGTGTCGCGAGAGCCAGAATCGCCGGAGTGACCACCTGGACAGGTCTCCCACGTTCTCTGTGGGAGGGGACTCAGGGTGGGGCTCCGATGATGACGCCAGGTAAAACACTTCACGTAATGTTTGTCCAAGTTGTATTGATATTGTGATTTATTTGACTGAGCACGCGGACAAGTAGGCTACAAACGGGGAAGATTTACTTCTTCATTAATTGTTGATGATGCTTTGGTGGTTCACAATAATGTCTACTATCAATCCTGTACTGTTGTACTATGACTCGCCTTTTCTAGAAGCGCCTGATTGGCAGGAGCTTCTTGTATCCTGTTGCTCTCTGAGCTAAGGAATATTGGTAAGACGATTTCTTGTGGCGTCCTGTTTTGAGTCCTTTTCTTGCCCAGTGGCGTCCTTTTCTGTTCCCAGTGGCGTCCTTGTCTGCTCCCAGTGTTGTGTTGGTGCTTTCTTCATCCCATTGGGCTGATACGCCGTCATATGAGTGAAAAACCTTAAGTACGGCATTAAACCCATATAATTAAAGAATTCCCATCTAAAACAGAATAATTGTGTCATGTGTCAAGTGCGGGACACTCGCCTACCAGACGACTTTCACAATTCCCATTGCAAGAAGGTTCCCCAGCCTGGTACACTTTCCTTTTTCCTTTTTTTTGGACAAATTGTATCTTATCGTTTCACACCATACATTCTTTACACTACATTGTAACATATAGACACTCATTTTAGTTATTAATTTTCTATCACAGTCCCCATGTTCATCGGTTTGCGGAGAGTCACAGGCCATGGCGCCACAAATTACCCAGTCGTTTACAGCTGGTCAAACCCCTAAAAGGTGAGATTTTCTCTCTATCGTTTGTATTTCTATAAACTTGTTCATTTTAAAAACAACACGTGCGGTAATCAAGATGTTGAAGAAAATGTGCTTGATAAAAAATTGCCTTGTGATTTGAAAAGCTTTTTTTTTTTTACTTATTAGGATCAGAAACCCTCCACCAATGGAAACAGCTGGCCACGCCCTCTTTGACGAAACTGTTTGAACCCCGTGAGGGAATCGTCACTCGAGAGGAACTGAGGAGCAAGCAATGTGCGCATGTCATGTGGAACACACGAGAACAAATGTTATCAGAGCCGGAAGAGGATGGTAAGGAATAATCACATGATTATTTTTCTCTTGACCGTTCTCATCTTGTCCATATGCAACGATAACATGTTGAGTCTCCAACCAGCTTGTGTACAAAACTTCGGTATCTTTTCTTGGTCTATGGTTAACAAACACGGGGTTGTTTTTCCGCATGGTGGTGGTAAGATCTATGCTCAATCGTTATATATATAAATACACTTAGATAAGGTCAGAGAACGGTTTGTAAACCATCAGACTTGTTCCTCATGCGCTTGATCCAGAGCCACTCTAGATTCCTGAACCGAATGTTGTCCATGTTTGTACAAACGTTTTTATGCAAAAGGATTGATGATATAGCGCATTTCGGTCAATAGTTGCAAATTGTGTCATCTTCAGCATTCTGAAATACGATTACAAAGTCAACAAACGAATAAGTTGATTCAAGGCTTCATTTTAAAACATCTTCAATAGTTTTGTTTGTGTCAATGTCTTTGAAAAAAGCTTTAAGTTTGAGCCTAACCCCATTTGTAAATTCATGACCCGGAAACTGTTTCAGATGATACGGAAGTGATACAGCCACAGGACGTAGAGTCTCGTGACCCGCGATTCAACAACCAATCAGTGGCTGAGGAAATGACACCGGAGAGGTAAGTTATATTCCAAACATTATTATTTAGTGCAAAGATAAAGTGGTTCCAAATTTGGGTTTAGAAGATGCAGAAGATGCTTTGTTACCAGAAGTAAATAATCCTTCACCATTGCCTAGTCGCGTTGTTAATACTTTCTTTAATGGCACTAGCAGAAAATGCAAACGCCCTTTCCAAAAGCTTAATAACAATAATAATAATATTATAAGATAATAATGAATAATAACAAGATAAACTCTCATCGGGTTCTTTCCATATATTTATTTAATCTGGTTGATTTGAACTCTTCTCCAGGTTTGATCCACCTCACCGTGTCTGTTCCCAAGAGTCTATGTTTTACAAAACTGAGCCGATGAGACCAAGGTCAAGGTCATTGGTAGAGAAGGTCTGTCAGTTTGGAATACGAGCAAGACGAGAGAGGCCCTCTGGGTTTGGGGCCGCTCTTGTTGCATCGAAAACAAAAAGCATGTCGGAGAAAACTTTGAGCAATCCGACGTTGTTTACTTCAGACTCACTTCTTTCGTCGAGTACGCTGAGACGGAATTCCACTGCCTCAAGTGGAGGACTGGAAGATGTCATAAGAGGCTTTCTCCACCGCAGGAAGAAGACTGGTGGGAGTATTCAATCTATAGAGCCACAGAGTGGAAAATCACACAGCGGTCCTAGCAGTCCAAATACCACTTTATACAAACACACATCTAACGAATCACTAACAAGTCGTCTGGGTGATTTCATTGATCGAGCATTCAGCAATGAACACGAACAGACGATTCTTTGCGTACCGGCCTCACGAGCTGACGTCACAGATAGCACCTGGCGACTCCATCTACCAAACGACAGCAAGTCCGAAAGCCCTACAAAACTGAAGATAAAGATAGGTAGCAAACCGCAGTGCGAGTCTGACCACCCCTTAGAGCAGATTAGGCGTGGTCCCGTGGGGGTGCTCCACATTCTCACCTCTATGAGGGAAGGTAATCGGTTAACAGGGGGCTCTGATGCCATATCAGACACCCAGACACACAAGGGATCTCCTTACAGAGGGGACATTGTCCTGGATCTCTTCTAAGCGGCATCAGGTTCATAACATTGAACAATTAAACTGCATGCTTCCAGTTACACTTTTAGCCAGACCCTGAAACCCACGTGTAGAGCACTATCAAATATTCCATAGATAGGCACGAGTGGGAGTTTGGATTCGTCCAGTGATTTATTTAATAAAGCATAAAAGCTCCAGGCAAGCTGCCCGTCATTCTACATCGACGAAAGCTCCATCCGTATAATGATGTAATAAAGATTCCAAAGCTATTGGAAGGCATTATCTGTTTACAGCCCAGGACTAAGGACAATCAGCAAAACCTCGCGTGATTTCTTGTTATTTGGTTATCATCACTTAGCTCGGCCGTGATAGGTGTATGAATATGTATCAAAATGGTACATTTTGTTCACCGGAAGCCTATTTACTGCCGTAGGGACATTGAAAACGTAAGAAAATATAGGGTAATCGAGCGTATTTATTATGGCTTTCGATGCACTATATTTAATTTAGGAGTAAATTATGTTCTGAATGTTAAACAAATGGAAACTGTGGAATCTGTCTACATTGGCAGTTCGACCCACAGCCTGTGAAAAATTCCGGATAAAATGGCGATGATCGTATCACGTCCGAGATGATGTGCTCAGTACATTCGATTGCTTCCGAGTGGGACTGAGGGTGATGCACTGATAATGGTGGTGGGCACTCGACGCCATTTCATGTCGCTATTAGAGACTAGTCAAAGTACGCTATATTACTGACGGTGGTGTTAGAATCGTTCAAACCAACGTGTTGATCGAACCGTTGGCGATTACAGTCCGTTGCCATGGAGCCGCGGCTCATTTCCTCTGTCCGTTGCCATGGACCCACGGCTCGGTTCCTCTGTCGGACTGGTCAGCGTCTGTCGGAGACTGTTTTAGGAGGACTGTATATATGGGTTCCCATGGTTCCTGTCCCGAATCCTAATAGTTCGAGTTTTCACTGATGGCTGCTTTGCCGCTTTGCTGATCTTGCCCCTGTCAAAAGATGCAGCAAGTTTTATGGAGAAAAAAAACCAATGAGGTCTTTAAACGAAAACCACAGCTTGTTAAACATGTTTACATCCTTTATGAAACACATCGACAGAAGAAAATATATTATTATATGGTATAAGTTACACCCTTTGGCTGGTTGGGTGTAGGGGTGGATATTTCCTCGAGACAAATCATATTTTCACGAGCCCGAAGGGCGAGTGAAAATATGATTCTTGGAGAGGAAATATCCACCCCTATACCCAACCAGCCAAAGGGTGTAACGAATTTATCACCATGAAGAGCTTCAACACAGCAGGATTGAAAATAAAGGAAAAGCCGCAGGACACATATATGCCTACAGCTTGTGTTGCGCAATATTCACCGCTCGAGGCGCAGAAAAGTACAAAATCAAGGCAGATTTCATGCTTGAGCACGCTTTTGTGGAGCTCTTCAGTGTACGAGGTAGAAAGACGTGTCATTGTTTTTGTCGGCAGCTCCGAAAGCATTTTTGCATGTCACGGAAAACAAGGTTGACTCAAAATAAAGAGCTCGTTTACAAAATCGAATCGAAAAGGGTATGTTAAAACGCGTTTAAACCCATCAAAAGCCTTATTCAACTATATTTTCTCTTGAGTAGACTTTTATAACCTCGGCCCCGGGTTGCCATTTTATTTAGGGTTGTTAGGTAAACGCACGCGACGCCCTGACTCCGTGGGTATATGAAAAATATACCTCGTCTGTGCAAAGTATTCCCCATGTGTATGGTAAACACGGTGCTATACGTCCCTTGCATGGACCAATCATAAGCCTAGAATTTTCTCTGAATGGTGATAACAATCTTTAATCACAATAAATTAGACAGATCGTCATTGTGTTATCAACCCTATGTGATAACTGGGAACTTGTCTCCACATTTCATATTTCATTTTTGTAATACTTTTATTAAAATGGGTAAGATGGAGATTTAAGGTGTGACCTGAACTTTCCTCGTTATTGGTATACCCGAATTACCGTTGATACCCTTATTAAATCCCGACGTAAATACATAAATAATTTAGACTACAAGTAGGCGTCTAGTATAATGCAGATTTTGTGGCCAACATCTTCCAGCCTTCGTGACAAACATAATTTAATTTTTTGTCAATTGTCTTTATTTGATTAAAAATATTTCCTATATAAATCACGAAGATTGTGCTAAGGTGTGAAGATAGACCCTGCCTGCCCGTGATCTAGTAAGTATTATATTGTGGCCTTAACATTTTCGGTGAAGGTACGCTCATACGGGTGAAGTAAACTTAAGTTCTGCTTTAAATACCAATAAAACAAATCGTCAATGACTTGCAAGAATTCTTGTAGATTTTGTGAAGGTGTGCCTTCTTTAAGTTTGAACAAACTGTTAAACCTTTTTCCCCAACCCACATTTTAAAGAATATTTTTTGTTCAACATCAGTACTATTTCTTGTTTCTTAGATTGATAGTGTATATGTGGAGGAAGTAGAAATGTAGTCCTATATATTTATGTTGAGTGGCAATAGAATCTAACAGAGAAATTCCAACGGTGTATGCATCCACTAGTGGTGAGAGAGTAAGATGAAATGGATAGTAACCATTGACAGTGATAAATGGAGTTAATGAGCAATATATTCAACGCTACGTACTTACACTTCCATAGACACCCTTGTTGCGTAACGTGGGTTCTTTTGCTCAACGCGCTTTTAACTACGCTTGCAGTGGTTCAAACTGAACGTTACAGATTTAGACTGTACCTTAGGAATAGATAATCCGTGAAGTTTCAAGCTTTAACCAATACAAGTATGATAATATCTATATTATGCGTTACACCGTCAGATTTTGCAATCCAACTCATCTTCGAAAATTTATAAGAATTGCGTATTCCTTAGGAATAAACAGGGTTGTTTTATCAGCCTTTGGGTTGGCACGCCGTCATCTAAGTGAATTAGCCTTAAGTTATGGTGTCAATTTTGTAATGCGTGAAGTATGAATCTTGATTGTTTCCAAACCGTCGTACAGATATTCTCAAACTCTTCCGTAAAAAGGAAATGACTTATGGCTGTTGATGCTAGACTTATGTCGGCGATAAGGGTATGTTTCTATTCTAGGGCTATTCATTCTGCGCTGATAGTTAAACGGCTCGCTCTCTGCTCTCTGTCGGCGCTGCCCCTTCTCCTCATAAATCACAGAGAACAAGCCCGACGACAGCCGACTGGCCGGGTCACTCAAGCAAATGGCTCTAATTGAAACTTAAACAGATCAGTACATTAAGATGTTAGTCGTCTTAAGGTTCCATGTGTCAAAAAGAGCACGGGATGTTCTCGCCTTAGATTAGAAATTAGCATTATATAATGGGAAGCTATTATCTATTTTTATACAATATTTTCGTTTGTTGGGATGACAATCTCTGTTACAACCCTTAATGTAAAAATTACCTTTAATGTAAAAAAAATTACATTAAGGGTTAAAGTTCAACCCTTAATGTAAACATTTTAATATTACGGGTTGGGAACGACGTTAATAATTTGTTTACATTACAGGAATTTGTTGTTTTTATATTTCTCCTACATGAAAACCCAGAGGACATAATACGGTAGGACAAAACATTCTAGAACCTAGAGCAAAAGACCCATATTGTCAAAAAAGATACTCAGATAGTTGCGTTTTATCGTTTTATTTAAAAAACAATGGACAACTCCTTTTGATTTGAAGTTATCTGAGTGATTTTAGGTAAAAAAAACATAATTTCTTAAACAAACCGGCATCCGCCATCACCGCTTCCGCCGCCGCAAACAGCCGCCCACAGGCGCTGTCACTGCCATCAACAGCGCTAAAACCACCAACACCACCGCCGCCGCCACCGTGAAGGAGAAAATATATTAAATACTATCGGTAAAATAAGTTGCCATGTTTAATATGGTTGCCCATGGAATTGTATAGTCAAATCGAGTCATTATAGTACAGGGCACATCTTTGGTTTGCAATAAAAAATATATATTTTTCACAATAAGGGGCGATATGCGCGATAATAACCCTTATGTAAAATAAATAGTTTTTACATTAAGGGTTAGCTCGTTCAGTCCTCTGCAACCCTTAATGTGAGTTTTTTACATTAAGGGTCAAACGTTAACCCGTAATGTATTTTTTTTTTTACTTTAAGGGTTGCAACACCCTCACACTGAACAGATTCTGGTCCAGAATTTTTTATTTTTTTTTGCAGGCTGAGACCCTTGCGGGTATCGAACCTACGACCCTCAGAGTCAGGCACCGAGCCGCCAGCAGTAAATGCCAGCCACCTCAACCACTCAGCCATCCGACCTTAAACAGCTTGTTAGGCTTCTATTTGTTGTAGCTCGGATTAACAATCACTTTCTAAACGACAATTTTTTATTATTATTTTTATTCATATAAATCAGAACAGATTTGTAATATATTTGGGGGAGCAAGAACATTAAAATTAGATGAAAAAGCCATAGCATCTGTTTCAAGTTAATCTGCAAATATTAAAGAGATTGCCATGAAATCGGTTAAAAATATATTAATCAATATTAAAACGTCAACAATAGTTTTACAGAGCAGTTTTGGTTAATATTGAATACGATAACTACAATAGTCCGAGCGCTGATGTCTGCATAATAAGCCTTAATATATCGTCTTACTTTTTCGGAGTTTTTCTTTTTCTGTAATACTTAAAACGTCACGCTGCGCATTTAACAAATTGTCATTTAATTCATAACAGTTGTGACGAAAGTGTCTTTATTCTTTAATTCCATATAATGTATATATATCTCTCTATTTTTTTCTTAACATCAATAATTTCAACTCTGGTATGGGTGTGGTCGGAAATGGAAGCAAAATGGTATTTATTACTTAGGTTGGCGTTCCACGTGACGTCGTTTTCAAGTGTATTAAGACCTCCGTAAACCACCTCCTTATACACTACAGGGGCATTCGAACCTACACCGGGTACAGAGACTCTGAGTCTCATCCCAGCTGCTGCACATCCACTCGTTTCTTTGTGTTGCTGCTAAATATGTCGAGCTGTAGTTCTAACAGCCAACAAAACAAGCAGTGGAAATATTTTTTTATAAACTTAGATGTCCAAACTGTGTGCTGCGTTTTCTCTTGCTCTCCATTATATACATTACACACGATATTTATCGTGAGCGATGCTCCCTGGTATAGGTAACTTCGCTCATAAGAAATCCAGAATATATATGATAAATGCAATTTACATTACAACAGGAACTACTATGAAGTAAGATTTACTGTATGGGAAAGCCATCTGATAAATAGCTGTGAGAAAAGATCTACTGTTTGATGTTGTTGCTGTGACATAAGAGGTCCTATCTGGTTATATCTACAAAGATAAACACACGGCTAACCAGGATTCTAGACGATATGTTATACGCTTCAATTGGCCTATTCATATAACATCCGCAAACAACATCAATAATATATAATTTTTCACAGTGTGTATAGACCTCTTTGCTTTAGGTTTAATTCATCTTGTCCTCACCCATGGAACGACAGATCTGTGCGGTAGGATCCATTGATGCACCATTAATATAATTATTAGTCTAATATATGTATTTCACATATAACAAATACAAAATATAACTGAATACAAATGTGTAGATTCAAGTATTTGCAATTACGGGTTTTACTTTGTCCAATTAAGTGACTAATTCTGTTTAGCAGAATTGAACTCTCTCCTTTCTGTACTTTAAATGTCCGCCTCGCGCATTTGCAACATTAAAAAAGTAATTTTATTTGTCAGTAATAAAGTAGCAATTAAGATGGCGGCCAAATGTATTTAAATCTACCTTAATCATTTGACTTTTTTAAATTATTACCAAAGAGCGAGGTTTTGACTCTTAGAGTTGATTCAAATATAATATTTTGATAAAAACTATACCCAAGGAATTAAAGCACATGGACAATAAGTTATTGACAAAATACGGTCAGTTATGAAAGGCGCATCGTCCTGTACGATGTAAGCATTACACTGATCCATCATGGCAAATGTCTGTACAGTCATGTATTTGAGGAAAAATCACAGATGGTTTCCGCAATCAATGTTTTTTTTTCTTACAAGGTATCTTTACAGCTGCTACAATACAACCACAGCACAAGGTTACAGTGTCACTTATATAACCAGCTCTAATGTATGATATAACAAAAATTAAACAAAATTAGAGTAAACAAACTTATTTTTTAAAAACTCACAAAAAAAGGATTCTTCCCAAAAAATTTAAAGTAACATATATAAGCCTTCAAAAGTTCTGAATGTTGCACTATCACAGAATCTAATGAAAAATTTATATCTTTCTCAAGAAGTACAAGTTAGAATCTTTCCAATAATTCCAACATCAAATTTGTAGGTTGAATGAAAGTTTTATAATAACTAAAAAACTAAAAACTGAATTTTCTGTCAGAATATTATTATGTGGATGTGTCAA
>JAVFBZ010211399.1:0-13093 GCA_032466195.1 Katharina tunicata
ATATATATACATTGTGTATATATATATATATATATATATAAGCGGTAATATTAAAACACCGATTCCAAAAACTTTTCTATTAGTTTAATAGCAGAACTGATGCGGTGTTTGGTAGAACGATGGAAATGATCGACATGTCATGAACAGATGGTTTGACGTCTTCCCTCATAGAGACTTACCTGACGTTCAAACATAATTACCCAAAAAGCATCTGTCGATTTATACATTAATTATCTATACTGTGGGTAGCTGATATACAACGATATATTAAACAAATAAAATTATTAGCAATAAACTTAATATATTAATTGTGATTGGTTGCCCTTTGAGGATATTGTACGTGCTCAGGTAACATTGTGTACGATTAAAACTACAGAATGTAAAAACCATTTAAATACGGTATCAAATTTCGCTGCATTGGGGTTTATTAAAGTAAGGTATTCAATTACAAATCACACACGTTTACCAATTTCCGCATATTTATACGTCGATTCTATAGCGATCTTGTTCAGCTGATGTCTATTAACATACTTATTGGAATAGTTTATGAAAAGAAATCGTAATATATTTATTGACAAAAGATACCATCTGGAGCATACATTAAGCGTGAGAAAGTATTCGAAGGCACTCATTTTAAAAACTATCACATCAGTCTTAGAACCTGAGCTTATTCTAGGGTCAATCATATTAAATGATTCTTGTGTTTAAACAAGGCAAGCCATATTACAGGAAAAACATATGGAGTATGCATGCATTTAGCTTTCGTTTTATAGCTAGTTTTCAAACTGTGTAAAGTACAATGTTCTGTTAGATTTTTGAGAGAAAAAAATCTGCAAAAATTAAAAATATGATGTAAGTTGGGCACATTTTCTGTAAAAATATTGAGAAAAATCTCGTAGTTAAAAAGCAGTTATGATAAAAAGAAACGAAACGATTAAATCATTGATCTCAACATCATTTTTTCCCGATAACATAAAGAGAGATATAGGCATGGCAGATAAAGTCCTATATAAATGTTTCAGATTTTTTTTAGGAGTTTTAAAAGATACGGATAATACAAAACTGAAATATAGTCCTCGAGTCTTCAAACCTACTATTGTTTCCCTCATTGTCGGTGACAATATCACCTCTCAAGCTGACCTTTACGTTTGTAAAACTGACGCTAAATAAAGAAGATATCTTTATCTCTTTTTTTCATTTTTTTAATACTGTTTTCAGTTTGATATGAGTAACAAAATCAAAAGAGAAAAAGTAAATAAACATATATGTATATATGGACAAATTAAAAATAAATGTGATTACATTTTTTTAAAAGCATTGAACTTTAAGATACAAGAACTGCATTTTTGTAAAGTGCAAGGTTTTTGTTTGAAATGGAAACACAGTATATACATACAATTAAATATGCCTACCCAAATTTATATGTAAACTACTTACGTGAACACACCCATTTGACACACAAATTTGAAAACAAAATCTAACACGAGCAGTTTAACTCCTAATTAAAAACAGCAGCAGGCAGATGCTATAACAAATGCCGAGATATTAAGTCAAAGTGCAGTAACGAATCACCTACGATGCTTTTGTCGTAGGCCTATGTTGAGCTTGTCGGTGAAACCGGCGGCTTTTACATATACATATTTTCTGACTAAACACTGGTAAACTAAACAAATAATGTATTAATTGCAATCTAGGAAATTACTCAATAAACTGTAATAATATTTAATCTTACTCAGCAGTGAAGAGTAATTGATAGCTTCACGTGAATATATAATTGTAATCGAGTTGAAACTTACGTCCTTCTTAAACTGATTTTGGTAAAAAGTGAGCTTATTCATAATTTGACCCAGAGGACCATTTCTGAACACAGTGTTTTGCTTTCTCATGCCATACTGACAACCCCACAAAAGAAGCACTCGAGTAAACTGGACTGTTTGTTATTGATAACAGTACCGACCGGAGCAATGCACCTTGCAGAAGCCCTTCACCAGAATTGAATAAAATGTACAGTGTCTACTTACAAGGCTCTTACACAACAGTTCAATATTAAACATTGACTCAATACTAAAACTATATAATTAAATGTTTTTAAAGAGTGATTCAGTAGAAATATATCTTCCATACTGGGAGGGATCTGCAGTTTAATATGTCAATGTAGCTCTAGCAAAATGTTCGCAGCAATGCCGAAGAACGGTTAATTTATCTTTTTTTACTTTATTTGCAGGTACGCAAAATCGTATATTATATGTTCATATGACATTAATATTTAATACTCCACCAAAGTAACTAAAGTTTGTGTCTATGTGAAGAATACAAAGCCTGAAACGCAAGTCAAGAAAATTTCAACAAAAGTTCTATATTTTGAACGAGAAGAAACAGCGCTCAATTAGTGTTCAATGACGACTTTAACTTTTATTGCTGTACTGGCAACTACACAACAGAACGCGGTGAAGTACATTTTGTGGTTGCAAAATCAAATTAAAATGAACAAAGGCCACGCCATACTAAACCAGGCCGGGAAAAACTGCATTCAATTCCACTCTAATAAGCACATATTTGTTCTGATCCACTTACCCACCATGCATAATAGAAACACTAAAGTATATTTTTTTAATTGAAAAATCATATGAAGAAATGGTCAAAGTCCAGGTCATGCTAAACTATGCCAGAGAAAAACGTCTTTTAATTCTACTGTAATAAGTACATATTTGTTCTGATCCACTTACGAACTATGTACTTGTGCTCGGACACTGATCGATTGGGCTATTTTATAAGTAGTCTGAACATGTTAACATAACCCTAAGTGGCAAAGATGACAGTGTAAACACAAAGGAAATAAAAATGTACACAAATTTAGTAGCAGCAAAACTATTACAAGCTCTCGTATATTGGTTATATTAAAACTGCCATGGGACTTCTTATCGTTCACTTATACAGTGATATCCTTCTGGAATCTTTGAGATGGTGGGTTTTTGAGAGATGCGGTACACGAAAGATGCAGTTATTGTAAAATATGTAGAAAGATGCAGATAGTTTGCAATATGAAACCAGAAAGGAAGTCACAGGTTGTATGAAATATGCAGTCATCATGAAATATGTAATAAGTGTACAAATACAGCTTGGGCGAAAGAGGCAGTTTGTAGTCACAATAAAGCTAGTATGAAACGCTGCAGATGGCATATAAAATACTGTTATTAAGAAGGGTAAGGTTACTATGAGTCTCGTTATCCCATTTACTAAATTCATGGCATGTCACTTGCCTGGGCAGATAGAAAACATGGCCAGAGCACAAAGGGGAGATCTGCCCGCTGAATCAGACTCTGTCAAATCTTGTACGACCTCTATTTCTCTTATCAAACTCAGAATCTCTGGTATCAAATATCAGAAAAGTGGAATATATTCCATCGGTAGCAAACGCCCCTCCGCCCCTGTAACACAGATCTGGCCTATAGCTACCCCTGCTACCCAAAAAGCTTTTGTGAAGGATTATAGGGAGGTACCCTAGGGCTATGAGCACGATGAGGCGACAAAACCACTGTACACAAACAGGCCATTTCACGGCCGACAGCACCCATTGAAACCCTTGTTTAAATTCTTAACCAGAAATGATACCTTTTTCTCTTGGGGTACAGAGTAAGGGGGTTATTAAACCAATTTCGATCGTAAAGATTCTATGAGTGAGCTCCTTAGATAAACCACATAGCTCACCGGCAAAGCGGTGTCGAACTCAAGGGAGGACTGTAAACTTCAGTTTTCCTTTTCCGAGTACAGTAACAAGCCGATTATCCGCAGGCCCGCGTCTAAGTTCATGCCTCATTTAATCAGTAGAAAAAACACACCGAACGCCAGAAAGTAATTACAGGATTTGCGGAATCAAGGTTTTGACCTAATTAAGATTTCGGTTACTTTGATATGTCGTTAAACATTGGCCTATATCACCTTTGTGCCAATTAGCACACAGGTGTTAAATATGTATATATATATGACTTTTCAACACCTTGGTAATAAATCGGTTTTATCAAAATGAACTGGTATACAGTTTTAATTTTGTAGATGTAAATAAAAAGTATTTTACAGACAAAAACACAAACAAGGATTGTCGAAACTGTGTATGTAGTGCTATGTTAACACTGCTTTTTGTCATTATATATCTACACAAAATCAGATATGATCCATCAACCATTGATCCATGGTTCAATCTTGATGAAGTTATGTCAGTCTTTTTCTTCTTCGTTGAAACCGAGACAATTCAAAAATGTATAATTATGTAACCCCTGTCACCAATTGTAGAAAACGATTGTCAGGAACGAGATGAGAAAAAATTCTGTCATCAAGATGTTAATTTCCGTATTATTCCGAACACGTAGCATGTATACCCAAAACATAAGCTACAGTGTTTCCGTTTTCTCATATAAGACTATCTTGCATCCGAGCTATGTGCAATTTCCGTATCTATTCTATCAAAATTTAGAAAGTTAGACACCAAATAAATAAAGTACTGTGCGCTTAAAAAATAATTTTTCAAACTACAAAAAGTTACAGACTTTTAAACTATATTGACAAAATCCAACTAATTTTACAAATATAAGCAAAATACAGCGATTTTATTATATCAACATGTTACAAATTTACTACCCATCATACTTTTTTCTTCGTTATTACTTAAATATGTTGTGTGTTTATATAAATGACTTCCTACATCTATCCATCAATTCGGATACAGACCTGGCTGCACAGGATGTTCACAGATTCCCTCCTTGAGGTTGAGTTAAGGGTTGAGTTAGGGGTTGAAAGTGTTTGGTTCTTCGGCTGCTTACACAAACATACACCGGCCAAAATGTGTACATGCGAGTATTTGTACAGTTGTGGCGCGTGCTGGTAACAGCAAAATACAGCTGCTAGAATCGGAGCGTGGACATAACTGAAAACACGGAACTTCGCGTGCTAAACGTGTGCGAAACAAACAGCACACCAGAAAGTCAAAGATTCACTAATTTGCCAAATTATAGTCTAACTGTTTCAAAAGCGTTCACACATGTCAACTTATTAACTTTCCCCAATTTGCTATTTCAGTTCTAAATGGGGATAGCTCTTGGTGCTATAGGTCAATTTGAAGAACAAGCGAAATAGAACTGTCAAATCGGCGAAAGCAAGAAAATACCCGAATTTCGGCATGTATTGGAAAATTATTTTAAAAAATATTTCTGGATGTCTAATGTTTCATATATAGAGTATTAATATTACTACACAATATTATTTAAGTCTATCTAACCCAGGTGAAAAGTCGGTTACGATATTGTATTTTACAATTTGACAGAATTGTTTATGCTTTTTTGTTTTTCGTTTAAGAAAATTAAAATTTTCAATTTTGCAATTTTGATAAAATTTATTTTTCTCATTAATTTTTTTTTTCATGTCAGAAATTGTGTATATGCTTAGATACCTAATGGGGAGAGATCTTATTAGGCAAAGATATTTTGATATTGAGGATTACGGTGGCATGTTTTGCCCCCGTCGATACTATAGATTTAATAAAAACAAAAGCATAATAATTAGTAATAGCGAAAAGAAATTATACATTGTTCGATGTCATAAAAAAGACATCATGACTTTTTTTTTTTCACAAATCAGAAACTGGATTGTCCGAATACGTTCTTTTAAACAAGAAAATATAGCATACGTACATAAGCACAGGTGAAGCTACAGTTGAACCCTAAATCTTATAGCACAATGAATGTAACTTTAGTTTCTCTTCGCTGATATTTAGGGCTAGATAAAAAAAATTGTATACAATGTGTTCTATTAGGTTCGATTCTCGCTGCCGACCTTACGTATACAAGGGAAGTTTCCGGTGGCTATGTAGATCGCGGCGTGTTGTTTTTTTTTCGAGGTTTCTTCCCGATTTTCCACCAATCACCAGTAACACAAAGTCGTGGAAGTGGAATACCTTTGAATACGACGTTAACCAAGAATTTAAGATATTTTCTTTTTTCTTTTCAAGGCTCTAGTTGCTAGTATTGTAGGTGTAACCTTACACTGGTACTCAATCAGTTTAGTGTAACTACTACATTCGTAGATGGAATAAAATATATTTTTTTAAAACAATTATTCTGGTTTAACTATATCAGCCAGATTTTACCAGGATGTATATTTGTGTATATCTTTGCAATTCTTTACTTCAGTGTTCAGTACTCTTAAATATATTTTACATTACTTCATTTATTGTACAAATATTTTTCTGAGAGTGAGGTATCATGGATTGTACATATCAAAATTTCACTCTAAGTCTATTATCCTTTCCGTTTAAAGAAACCAAATTATGGAAATCTAAAAATGACCTTTTAACTTTAAACTTTGGTCAAGTTAAACATCTTACCATTTTATTGAGTATATATTTTACACATATTATTTAGTTTCAATACCAGCTTATTGTTTATTGGTTGAGTTATATCTTTCTATTCCACCATAAACATTGACTTAAAATATAATTTGTACATGTTAATTCACCCAAGCTGAAAACAGTTTTATCGAAAATAGGTTTTTAGTTTTACGGAGCAGTGTTTTTATATCAATACTTTTTGATGTGCAGATTTGATCACGTTTCTCCGAGGAAAAGTTATTATTTGTGCAGCTCCCTTCACTCCGAAACAACTTACGCAACCCCTTCGCAAGTGTCAAAATCCATCTCGATAGCCTCAAATGACCAAAGGGAAGCTACTCCTGTGTGTATAAAAAAAACAGTGAGTCTAATAGCTAATATACAACTATTGCCTTCCACTGGACTAACATAAACAAGTTTTATATATTTCCTGTATATGTACTACGCTCTGAAATAAAATTATTATTATTATTTTTATTATTAAAACAGTGAGGTTTCACTTTAAATATATTTAAATTTAAATTTAAATGTAAATATATTCCTGATAAAAACATACCCAAATAGACTCGTACCTTTCTCGACATTTGTAAGAATACGAACACCAATGTTCAACAACAGCCATCGTTGTTGTTGTCGTAGTACTGTTTCCGCAACAATCAGTGATGTGATCACGCGAGATCTCCTTTGTCCCGTAACATAGATCTGTGATGCCTCGTCGGGAAATTTTACCTTAGTAATAAAAATTGTAAAAAGGTACAAGTTAAGGGAGCAGGGTACCTCGCGAGATAACGTTGTACATAGGATTGGTATTTATTTACTAACAACAGTTTGAATAAGACACACAGGTTGGAATATATTTCTCAGTCAAGATAATCTTACAATTGTCTCAGAGATCTATCTTGGTAGAACATCTCGCATGATCAAAATGTCAATAGATTAGAGCCAAAGACTTGAATGACTTGATTTTCTAATTTAGAATGCGTATAAAAAGTGAAAAACATGCACATGCACAGCTCACCGAGCAGTTTTTAAACAAATTACACTGAATTCTAGAATTCACAGTCTAATGAATAAATAATAAAACAAAATTAACAGTACTTAAAATAACAATAACATTGTTAAATTGTTAAGTCGTTATAACCAGTATAAATCCCATTTAACCACTACTGCTCCCCTTATCCCGTACTCAACACTCTAAGACCCCTCTCCGCTGCCCTATATTGTTTTTGTTATATTTCAGATATGGACATTTTTGTAAGTAAAACCGTTGATTGTATCAGAGGGTTATGATCGGCGTTATCACAGTTATCTAGATCAAAGTTCTCCGTGCCAGCTGAACTGGATGCAGCCGTGCTGTTCAGATAATCACCATATAAGTTATCCCATGTTTTAACCGTAGTGAGTATATCGCTGCTTATAATGATATCTTAATACATACTCATGATTGATATACCGACAAATTGTCCTAGATATTGACAAAATGGAGGTAAGTTAAGCTTAAATACTTGCTGGATAATTGGTTAGCTTTATTTGTTCGTGGTTCAAATTTTACAGACTGACATTTTCATTGATTGGTCATTTTCTACAGTTTATATTGTGACGAACACATTAAGGTTTTCGTTTGAAGAGAAAGCACAATCTACGCCCCTGTTTGACACTTGTAAAACATGACTGGGTTGTATGGGCCATTATATTGTAGGCTTTATAAAGACATAATGATAATTTTTGTTAGTAGGCCTAAACTAACCAAGACACCTAATATATTAACTTCTTTGTCCAATTCTTGATACAAAGCACTATATACCTTTGGTTTGACAAAATAACTTAATTATCTCATAATAACAAGTTATTAATTTGTTATAACGACTTTGAGATCATATATGTTTCTAACTAGTTCCATGTCACTTCTAGGCTTGCGAAGAAATGTGTTTCAAAATAAAAATGTATATAGGCCTACTGGGCTTTCATATTGCCCTGGTACCATTCAATCAAAGGGATAACAATAACCAAATAGTTATTATTACTTTTCAATTTTTTATTTTAAGCTTTCATATTTCGCTTTGCTGTACGATGTACATAAAGTGAGTTACTTGTATTTTGTAATTAACTTAGCCAGTATCGGGCTAGGGTGTTGTTATTGTGCTATTCGTGCACCACGTTATGTGAGTGTATATCTCTTTTTGCAGGGTATACTCATCGCGATCCGCGTGGCCGTTATATTGGTATTAACCACGGAATCCTCCGCCCAAGACCCATATTGCATCCCAGCCGAGCCAAATCCGGACTCTAAAAGTAAGCCGCTATGTTCACTCGCATAAGGAATTTGCTTACACTTTGTATTGAGAAAAACCCAGAAGTAAAAAAATAACCTTGTAAAAACTACCAAACAATCTCCGCATCTAACGGAAACTTCCCTTTTATACCTAAGGTTGACAAGCGGGTTCGAAGCTCTTACTTGCTTGTGGTATATTGAAGAGGATTAGACAGCCCAATGCTCGACCACCTGAACCATGGCGCGGTAAATAAAGTTATTGACCTAAGCCATGGTCAGACTTCAATATAGCAAATAAACAGATATTAAGCTCTTATTTACCTCGGTCAAAACCCGGGAAGTCAACATGAAAGGATTTTGTTGAGGAGGAAGTTTAAAAAAAAAGTCATACCTTATCCGGTATATTTTTTACTAAATGGTGTCCTAAGTTTGGAGAATGATATCGTAATATTGTGAGAGCATGCGGGTTATTGCAATCTGAATATATATTTTCATGTATGGAAAACATTAGGCCTACCACTGTACACCTTTAAAATTCACCCAAACCCTTCATATGCATTGTATTTCATGTGTCTTTGCTTAACGGCGATTTGATGAATAACTTACAGCAGATGGTTCGGCAAGAGCTTTATTTGCCCCGGTGCTCTCTGGCTAAGGGTTTCAAAGAAGCCGAGTTGTTGTGGTGTCCTGATTTATGTCCTGTAAATGTGCTGTGTCTTCAAAGTTGCCAGCATCGTTAAGGGTTTCCTTAACCCATGGCACGCCATCATATGAGTGAAATAATCTAAAGTACAGGGTAAATCCCCAACCAAGCACACTTACAGTTTATGTTGCTCTTACTTGGTGTTTTATTGGGAAGGCTGATTAGGTCATTTGGCCGTACTAACGGTTATTTCACTTATGTGAGAGCCTTCCAGCCCACCGGGTGAAGGGCATCATCATTAACGTTACTTAGAAGAAACAAAGGACAAGGACAACTTTTAACACACTAGAACAAATAGGTTTCATGAAGTCCCTTACATCAGATAGCACCGGGACACAGCGAGCACCCTACTATCTTAATGACACGATTGATTGATTGGTGTTTTTAACAGCCGTGCTCTAGGGTATTTCAATTATATGACTGCGACATATTCCAAAAGCAAGCAGCGACACTAACACAATTAAAAAATGTGATGCCACTGTCCAACATTAACTCCCTTGGAAAAATAATGTTCCTCCAGTGCTGTGTATGATTGTGAAATGTAAGCTTGAAACATACTGCCCTAAGCCAGAGGAGCTCTTAGTGGCATGAAGAGTTCCAAAAAGAAAATTTTGATAAATTGTACAAATTGAGATAATTCTATTAACTCTAGACATTTTTACTGTTAAATAAGAGTAGGCCTACTGTTGTGCAGGCACATTGTTGTTTATGTTTTTCTTATCTTGTTTGTATTTCTGTAATGTTTAAAAAATAAACTGGGTGCACTCGACAAATCCTCACGTTGGGTTGATAACTAACCTTTTATCTTTACGAAAATGTCATGTTTCCGGTTTCACCGTAACACGTGGTAATCTCAGAGTTTGAGATCAGAGAGCACTTTAAAAGAATAGACAACTTTTGATAAAGTGTACTATGGATAGAAAGCCTGTTGTTATCTGATAAGAAAAACAAATTCTTTAGCTATCTAAACTCACTCTACTAAATGAAGCAGACCTGTGGGGCTTGTCATTTTGATTGTCAACGTCAACCCCAGCCACGTTTTAGCCAATCAGAATACAACTTTATCGAAGGTTACGGATGGCTTCTGTTTACGGTATGACCACAAGTTTGATGCATTGTTGTCATACGTATCCATTACTTTTTATGTACTGTTTAGTGTATTGTTACGAACAAATTTGGTCCGGGATTAAGGAAAAACTTGAAGACTGACAAAGGCAGAATTTTAACCTGCCCTCGGCTTTACAATGCCACAGTGTGGAGTTTTTCGCTGCAAAAACAGAGGCCTATAATTATATACATGTAGCAATAGAGAGGTTGGTACCTCTGACACATATTGCTGTTTCCGCCGAGTTAAACATGTCGGACTTCATGAGTTGTTGATCTAACACCTTCAACTCAATGTTGTTAAGTTATGGTGCACTGATTGAAATAAACTATACCTCTATTTTCACTTGTTGTCCACATTCTCTGGATATAGATAGGGGTTAATGATAAACTTTCTCTTCCTGTAAAGGACAAGCAATAACAGTTAGTGTTGATTTTCCCCCAGTTCCTTCAACTTTCGTTTTACCGTGCACCTCTCATAATTAAGTATTCTATTCCACGACAGGTCCTTCCTTGCCGTCTCTTCCTGGCACTTTTCAGACACGAATTGAAGCTAATTTCCTGGACCCCTTGGCCACAATGGACGTCGAGGAATACTTCGACGACACAGCGAACAGAGGGGCTGTCACAACGAAAATCTCAGATTCCGAAACGTTCATGATTTTCAGTTACGAAACGAATGAGCTATTTACAGGATCATTAGGTAAAGTACGCAAAAGATGTTCACAAGTAAATCTGAAAGACTCTCTTGCACACACTAAAACAGACTCGTAGCTTTCTCGATATTGACACGAAGGGAGAATGATGTGATTATCTATTTTAGAATGGCTCTCGCATAATCCTGTTTGTCCTTAATGATCGACCTGACATCGCTTTGGGGGTTCTGTAATGTTTAGGTTTAGGGTTAATTTTACGTTAAGGGTTTAGCTTAACATTTATCTTACCCCAAACCCCAAAACTAATTGTTTGTATAATCTTTTACAGGAGAGATTTATCCATAAACATTGGTTAAATTGAATTAAAATTCCAGCGTTCCGAAACGAGATTTTCAGTTACGAAACGAATGATCCTCAGGTTCAGTTCTACAATATAAGACCATGTATATTATGGTTATGATCTCTAAGGACGTTTTCGCATGAAAATTTAGTTGGCGCTAGTCATAAAAGTAAAGATTCTGTCACTTTCAATCAGATCGGCACGAAGCGAGGTAAGAGTGATATTTGGACTATCTTTGAACGAAGCTCTCAAAGATTTCAAAGTGGCGACGATGATGTCGCGTCGCTATAATGACGATACCGTACGTGTCATCAATTGCTGGCTCATGTCACAATAGAACTTTACACAAAAATGAATAAAAATGCTAAGTTCGAGAGACATTTCTGTCTGTACTTTTGTGATGAAGCTTCCAAGACGTTTATCAGATCGTTAAGTGGAATTTAAAGCATGAACTCCAGCTAAGGGTGAATGTGCCGTAACCTATTGCCCGTTAAACAACAGATATATCTGACCATGTCCAGTGTACATTGTATTTCACCCCTTTCAGATGACATGTCTTGTTCAACAACCAATTTGACAGGCGACCTCAGCAATTTTGTTTTTGGAGTTAACAACGCCCAGGGTCAACCTCACATTTTCACCACAAACGGTGCCTTGCGGTTTGGAAATCAGTTTGCAGAGGTAAAGTTCACTGTTGTTGCTATATTGATATGGAATACACGAAGATGGTTTCATGAAGCACCCCAGATAAGTTAAACCCGTCCTAATGTGAATTCAATAATACCATGGAAACTGGGTCGAGAGTGTTATACACTTAAGTTATAAAACATACTGACCACACTCTTTGACTCTAATGCCCCCTGTCCATCCATGTAACAGAAAGTCGACCAAAGACCTATTTGCTAAATTGTGGACTATCAGAAATTTGGGAAAAGTCTCTACTGAACTAAACATTGATTACGATAACCATCTCCACAGTCATGTTTCAAATTGATTCGGTTATGCGTTTTATTAACAGAAAAATAATAATGCTTAGTTTTGTAAATTATATCTATGAATATTCTAAACTTGAACCCTGAAGTCGAATCCTCCGCTCGTTCATCTTTTCATTACTCAAGCCTTTTAACTGGGTAATTATTATACTCAAACCAGGACAAGTTGAAAAGGTATGTTTTTCCGGTTTGATGTATCTGTATTTCTAACTGACGACATGATCAACGTCTATTGTAGGCATATATGGGCCAGACAACAATACGTGGTCTTCCCGTGGACCGTTGGAAGTCGTGTATATTCTGGCAACAAACAAAGACATACTTTACAGTTGATTACTACTTCACTTGTAAGTAAAATATATATTGCATAATGTTGGTCTCCATATTTGTCGATTCTAAGAGCCATTTTGGTTTGTCATTGTTTCGTTATCTTGTTTTTTTTTTTTTTTGCTTTGTTTTTTTTGTTTTTTGTTAGCTGGACATCTAGTTTTGAATTTTCTTTGGAAGTTTTATAGTTTGTCTGTTTTCTTATATATTATTGACTGAGTCTCTTTCTAAGTACCATTTTATATTTCTATAGAAAAGGAATATTGTTTTAGTGTAATGTTAAAAAGGGGTTTGTGTGTGTGTGGGGGGGGGGGGGGTGG
>JAVFBZ010211409.1:0-13092 GCA_032466195.1 Katharina tunicata
ACACACACACATAAAAAAGATTTTCTCGTGAAATATTGAAGGTATATGATAAATAGATTATAATGACAGTGTGGGTACGCGCCATTGTATCAGCTCTCGTTATTTGAGGTCGGGCTGCGTATCAATCTCGCTCTTCAAGCTCGATTGATACTGCTTTCCGACCTCAGACAACTCTAGCTGATACATAGACGAGTATCCCGCACTGTCATTATAATCTCTATTTATTACCGAGGCCATAACCTACAAAATGGTCAACTTAAGATAATTAGCGCTATAGATATATCTTGTTTAAGTGGCATTTAGAGGTATCACAGTCATATTTTTGCTATAGATAATATCAAAGAGCATTTGTATAAAACCATTGATTCACTTCGGTTACGGACTAGGCATTTTGAATATACCGCTAATGGGATAAAAAAAAAAGGCCAGTCATTACACAAAAGCCGTTAATCGAAGGGGACGGAGGGCACTGGAGATAGACGATGTTGAACAAGAATGAGTTGTATAGTGTTAAAGATGAACCAAGGCGGTTTTTAGTATTATCTGGCGTTACAAACAAACTAGGATTTCCTGGTTACACAAAACTCTATTTAATGTCAACATAAAAAGCAACAACATCTGCTGAGGGAATATCGATTTATGTGAGTCAATTGCTTAATGTGTAAGCAATCTTTTTTAACCTTATCGCATGCCGTTTGAGCTCAAAAGCAAATTAACATCATCTGCTTTGGGAATATTGAATTCTGTCAATTAAACACCCTTTGTCGCTTTGATTGCTCCAAAATAGAATGCGTGCATAAATTTCAGACAAAGCGTGCATTTTGATTTTATTTATTTATTTATTTCATTGGTGATTAACGTCTTATTTCACTCATATCACGATCCTTCGTTGACACTGTTTAGGTCATTTTAGTCGGTTCTACTAGTTTTCCGTATGTTTTAATAATGGTCTTTCAGAATGGTATTTTCTTTTGCTTTGGTGCAGTCACATGACCCGACGGGAAAATTGTAAATTTTTTAGCTTCTCGTGTGATGTTACGTAGCATGTCCCGGCTTATCGGGAACTGGATTTAATCTCGTGAAATCTCTCGCATCACATGACATGACTTACTGGCCCTGTAGCGGTAAACTCGGGGCCAGTAGAGGTTTTAACTTCCCGTAGGATGTAACTAAAACAACCGTAGCATGTACCGGGAACTGGAATTAATCTCGTGAAATATATCGCATCACATGACGTTACTTATTGATCAAATAACGGTAATATGGAACAGAACCGTGTAAAAATCATCCGTTGATTTCTGCAGCCACCGGAAATCTTGCTTGATATGGATGGTTTGTGTTCCGGGCTATAAACTAGTAATTCAAGTTATTATTAGTGGATAACTCGTGACCGACAGTTCCTTTTCTGGACCATAAATGCTGTCACACAAAAAAAAAAACCTCATTGGATAGTAACCAGAAGAACAAAAAACACATGGTCATAAAAATGCAACCTACATGGTTAGAAATGTAACTCACGTGTGTTTGAGTCCATACCACAGAACACCAGCCTGGGGTTCATCAGAGCCGTGTCAAGGCCGTTACCGTCCATCAGCTCTACGTAGTCATTCGTTCGGCACTGAAAAATGAAAATAATAGTTTCATTGTTTAATTCGGGATATAAATATATTTTAAAACTCGGGTTATTTCTGTATTTAGTTAACAGAAATAACAGAAATTAAATTTGCATTACGTTTTGGCATAGACATACAATATAAAGGTTCCGTTAATATGGCAGGGAATTCCCGGTTATATGCCGGAGAAAAACATAAGGCTATGGAGAATAGCACCTAAAAGTGAGATTTCCATATCGTAAAAGATTTACGTCTATTGCTCGCCACAAAATTTCGATCTGTGGTAATATACAATGTATGATTTTTGGAAGTGGATTAAATCTCTGCTCTAGCAAGCAGTGATTATGTACTGGATACTCTGGTTAACAAGCCAGTCGTGCCGTAGATATATTTAATGTAATATAGATTAAGAGAAACTCCGAACAAGGTCCTCCCGTATGAAAAGATAATATATTTGTCTTTATTATGCCATCACCATTTATGTGTGTTTAATGATGGCATAATAAATCCGAAATATTTTATCAAATCTAACTCGATGTCTTTGTACGGAGTTTCTCTTATCCCATAAACCACTGTTTATTTCAATGGTTTTGAATGTTACTTTACCTGTATTCACAAAAACACCGGACACCAAGGACCCACGAGCTAGAGAGGTGTTTTTTTTTAAATCACGATCTTAGTTTGGTGGTAAAAATTTCAACCACATATTGTGGGTGGTTGACGGGAGCTTCCTTTGCGCAATGTTGCTCTCAGAGCTAAGGGACAGGGGAAAGCCGATTTGCTGTCCTGTTTATGGTCCTATAGATATGCTATTGTGTCTTCTGCGTGGCCAGTGCGACATACAGGTTGTTTCTGTTACCCATTGGACTGGCACGCCGTCATATTAGTGGACTAATCTCGTTTAACCCCCAATCAACGAATCAACTGCATAGTTTTAACTTGCAGAAGTCAGGTGACATCCAGCTAGTTTTGAAACATTACATTTTACTAAGTTCAATATAATATTTTGTAGCATTTAAAATTACACACTTCACATGATCAAGATAAATGTCTCCTGATAAAATACAACCAAACATACCGTAGCTGTCAAGCCAGTCTCCATGTCAAAGGCCACTTCCGGTAGTTGTACAGTCACGCCCACATCCACGGAGATCAATCGGATCAGCTCTGGGTAAATGATTGACACGCTGCAGTTCCTTTTATGGCCATAGTTCTTCAAAGTGTAGTAGCCTTCCTGATACAGCGAGACTACATTACAGGCTGTAATAAAATGGCATAGCTGTAGATATATTTTATGAATGTAAAGAATTATTGTCCTAGTTCTTCAAAGTGACACAATTTGACACAGATTTTTCATTTCAACCGACAAATCAATTCTGTTTTTGATAACTGTGAGTATATAAACTATAGTCTGTTACTGGGTTGTTCGAGTGTTGACTCGGTATAAACACATTGATTATCTGTTAAATATTTTCTTGAATAAATCAATAGATATAAATGAAAGGGCAATATAATCTAGCGCAGAAAACCATCATTACAGAAAATGTGCCTTATATCCATTTACCCCTTGACACTTACGCTGGGGATTTCTCCGGAATCGAACTACCACCGTGAAGCCATCGTGGGCTTCTGGAATTCGGAATTGGATCAAGGCCACGTTTTGATTTGAAATGAAGATCTTATTTGGACTATGTGCTCCACAAAAAGTCTGAAAGCGATCATCTATGGGGAGCGGATGGTCCAAGTCCCCCGGGAATACCTCCCCGTTAAGTTCCCAACCATCAACAACCTGAAAACATAGAGTAAATTAAACTATAACATAAAACAAAATATGGAATGTCTTTGTTACAATATATCAGGAAAGCTCGAGCTATTGTGGCTCTAAACTGAAGAACGAAAACAAACACAAAATTGGTAGTAATTTTTAAGCTGACATGTTTTCATTAAGAAATATAAATCATCTCATTTTCAAGATCTATCAGTCAAAACGCAGCCAGTAAAAAGCCAAAGTCAGTCAGTTGAGTTTAATAACTCAATACAACTTGAACTTTCAGTCAAGTTAACAGATCTATCTTAAAGGAAAGCTGTACAGAAAATATTACATTTAAATTAAAATTAAATATACATTTATTCTGTTTTCATTTTTTAAAAATTAAAATTACCATACGACTTCAATAACATTTAAATTATTAAACTCTTAAGGTTACAATTAAAACCATTAAAACAATTAAATTAAGTATAAATAACAAGTTATAGCAGTCGGTCTTAAAAATCAAATTATTATGAAATAATTAATTAAAAAATAGTGATGATTTAAATTGTACTTACACTTAATAGACCTCCTGACTCACAGTCGATGTTAAAATCTGTGAATTCTATTTCCACCAGTTGGTTACTTAGTCCAATTAGAAATAAGCCACATACAGTGTCTGATCCACCCTCCGATTCGAACCTGTACTCCCCTGAGTTACTCTCCATGGATATACAACCTGAGATTAATTTAAAATTTTTATTTTTGAAGTCATTTGGAGTTACTCAAACAATTACGACTTGAGGGTAATATCTAGATCCAAACAGACGCTACTGCAGTGCCACTGTGTTGGAGCTTTCCGTAAAGAAAGATTTGAAGCCTTTATTTGAATAGACAACTGTGGTTGTTGTGTTGTGAGCCTCTGTAGATCAGTCTAAAGGGAGCTGGTTCGATTCCCGCTGGGGACATGCAAACACTTTTTTTCTCTCCGTTAGAGCCGTATATCTTAGAATAACTCGTTTTCTCGGCTTTAGGTTTCGTATGTCTCTAAAGCGTCGTTCTTTTGACTGACTCTGAACATCATATGTTTCATACCAGAGGTACCCATTCATTCTCCCATTCCATTCGTTTTTTTCATTCATTCATTTCATTTCATTCGTTTTCTTCATTCGTTCATTTGAGTAATTTTCTCCATTAATGTTATGACGACCATCAACTCTGTAAACAAATCACTAATGAAAATAAACACTCACCTATTGTGGACTGTGTGCTGCGAGCACTGCGTTTTAAAAGGTTTTCTTTCTATAGAAAAAGAAGAAGAAGAAAAAACAATTAAAAATTAATTTACTGATTATATGGACATTTATTTACAAATAAGGTGATTTTTTTCTCCATTCTGTGTATATTATTATCATCCTTGAATACTATTTATATTCGTTTACATATTAACCCTTTATCCTGCAGTCATTTATAGCTTGAAGAAAAAAGTTAACCTTCTCGGAGAAAGGACCAGTTTTGTTCGAGACAACATCTACAAATGCTATTGGCGTACAAAATATGTCCCCAATAAAATCAAACAACAGGGAAATGAATTGTATCACCAATCAAGTGTCATCATTTCTTTCTGTTATACAATACATTGTTACCTGTAATTACATATTTAACTTTGATGTTGACAAATGAAAGGTTTTTCTATAGCCATACTCTTGTCGCTTTGTGAAAGTGGACAGAACTGTAGCCAATAATTGAAACATATGTCAATAACAGCTCATTAAAACAGTTATTTCTGAAATCTGCACACGATATATTGCAATGGCCTTTGTAAAATAGCGACAGCTCAGTGTCGCCCTATAATATAGAAAACTCATTGCAGAGCTTTTGAGAGCTGGCCGTTTACATTGCAAATACTGTTTAAAGGCGACGAAAACTTTTAAAATAGGACAGGTCTGGGTTGGTATCCTCTTCTATATTTTTTCAGCATGGCGACAAATCGCTCCTCTTCTATATTTTTACTCATCACTTGTGGGCAATACATTATATTAAAAAGGGTGGATTACCCAATTAATAGACATTTGGGAAATGCATAAAAAGTTGTCATTAACACTATGGACATTTCCCAGGGAGTGCACCAAAATTGGATACTAACGACCACAAAACTGAAACAAACTCTCTTAGACTCGTGTTCAGTGGATAATATCACAATACTTTGTCAATGAATGTCGTGTAGCAAAACAAATTCGTGTTATTGTCAGGGTGAAATATCACCTGTCAAATACAAGCTCGCGTTGAGCTTGTTATTGATAGAAAATATTAGCTTGGATCCACGAAACATCAGGTTATTTAGACAGGTGGTGTCCGCGGCTGACACTTATCCTGTGGGAGGTAATAAATATTTCTTATTAAACGCCATCAAGGTGACATAAAGGAAACGATATATACGTAAAATGCATGGAGTTTCTAATTGTCATTTTAAATCTGACATCTGCCTTTGCTTTCTGCTAATGACAGGAAATATGCGAGTCTGTATGCTTGTGGCGGATCATATTGTTTTATGAGATATAAAAAGAGATGGCCTTTCGTCCTGACCATAACACATTTTCTGGTATTTCTTCATGAAGATCAAATATAGTGTAAAATGGTGGAGATCATTACGTGCATGAAGGTGGTGGTTTCTAGTATTGACATACAGCACACTCTTGGCAACTGCCTTTCTTTCTGTTAATATATTCTTCAAAAGAAATAGCTTAGCAAACTTTCATCGGAGACTCACAAGAACAATATCGTTGGTGTCAGAAAAGGAAACCTATTTCAACCAATGATATCGCTGTATTAGCGCTTTTCTCGATCTGGTCTTTTTTGGCTTTCGAATATGTATATAAACCTCGACCAATCAGTCGCCTTTGGTCTAACAGCATATAGAACCGAGTTGGCCACAGCACGCAGTTCAAAACATTGCCATATTAAATTCCATTTACAGAAGTAGCTATGAGGGTTAGACCACAAGGTACTCTCACATAAATGACATATCAAAGTCTTCATATAGCTTCAAACTTATTTTTTTAATTTTTTTTTTTTGCAGATAACACAAGTGCAGTATATTCCTGCAATGAATTGTCTAATGAATTACTAAAACATACAAAATCATGTTCCAATAGGTTATCCTTACATACATGCTAATTAACTGTGTCGCGGGACGTCGAAATCCCAATCTACCAAATCTCTTATTATCACATGCTAAAGAACAAGAAAGAGTAGACGATTATCAATTTCTGGATATATTTTAACATAAAATGAAACAGGCAAACTCATATAAATAACGTTAAATCTAACATTGACGTGATTTATGTTTGTTAATGCACGTTATAGATCCCTTAACAAAAATGCAATATCTATTGTCTATCCCTCACTGATCTACCCGTATCTAAGTTACGGAAATGAAATTTGTTGAAATTTATTTTATCCATAACATATTATATAAAAGGCCCTATTTACCTTATTATGTCATCACAATGTGGTAAACATACGCCTTCTCTGTTCAAATAATTACAAATATCTACATTTAAACTCCATAGAGTATTATTGCTTCGATGTACACATAAATACTTCTAACGCCCAATCCTGTCTAATTTTCTAACTAAAAGACTTAACAACTTAACACAAGCGATATATCTTTCTGAGAAAGCTGTAAATATTGAATATTATTCACTCACAATAGCCCGCCCTATGGAACGAATAAAAGTTTTCTGGATCTTGCGAACTGTCGATTTCCTGTCACTATTTACAAGTAAAGTATGATCATATTATTCGAATTGACTAAATTAGTAGTACATACGTAACGTTTACTGCTACTTATTAAAGTACACATTTTAATTCTGTGATACTTTATATAAAATATAAATTCATCACTGTAAATATTAGTTATTGACGTTTTTCATAGGGTGTACGGATTTTTATTGTTTTGAAGCTCGTACATCCTGAGCCGCAGGCGAAGTCGTGTACGAAGTGAATTTATTACCCGTCACGCCTCCCTGTCAGTTTATTTTAAATTAAACTCGTGACAAATGTGTCCTCTTCGATGTTTCGTCTCGGTCAGAGTTACCTCCTCAGATTCCAGGGACATCGAAAACAGTCAATGATGTTGCACAAAACAACTCTTTCAAAACCGATGTTTCCGATATTTTACCGTCATTTTAATGTAGCGGTTATCAAGGAATTATGTTTTAAACTATGTCATTGACAAGTTATTGTCGAATGTTACGGTCAGTTTTATTAAATTAAGAAACAAAATTTTAAGCAAATGCGGCCATTTTTGTTATTACCCGTGAGTTGAAAATTCTCACGGGGTGTAAGTTTTTTTTTATCCCCTGGCAAATTGACCAATCAAAACAAAGGGAATTTGGTTGACGGATAATAATCATCGATATCGCGATTCTAATCACTCTCATGTTTAGAACAAGCTCTGTAGGAAGTTTCATATTCCGCCAATTGTTATAATGAATCTGTATCATTATGTAAATTATTTTTTGTTAAAACAAGCAAATCTAATTAAATCGGTACATATTTCAGGACAACTGTAACTTTTTATGCAGTTGGAGAATAATAATACTTCTACTACTAGTACGTTAGTTCGCTGTTATCACTTAGATCGGCCGTGCTAGGTGTATACGTATGTCTTAAAATCTTACATTTTGTTTGCCGGAAGCCTATGTAAACCCCGTATGCACAATTATCACATAATCAAACACGGGGTGACCGAGCGAATTTATATGGCTTTAGTTTACAGGAGTAAATTAGATTCTGAATGGAAACAAATAGAGCTTATGGAATCTGTCTACATTGGCAGTTTTACCCACAGTCTGTGAAAAAGTTCGGGCTAAATGGCGATAATTGTATCGCGTCCGAGATGTTGCGCACAGTACATTCGATGACTTCCGAGTGGGATATTACTTCACGAAAGCAAAATGGCTACAGATGGCGATTGCAATAAGGTCAAAAATGAAACTTTTAGGATGGCTTGGATATCTCACAATGTTAAATGTCACAGTTTCAGATCCCTATAATAGTTACAATGGACATTGTCGGATGGTTTTTGTTAAATTCACACCAATATTCACTGAGAAACGCAGAAAAAACTCTAGCGAGGGTAAAACATTTATTCCGAAGAGTAGTTGTATCAAGCGGTGTTGTTTTTAAGGCAACCGGAGCATTGGTAACTCCGGCGACAAAAAGCGTGAAATTAAGATAGTTGCAATGTTTTTTAAATGACTGCATCGGATAATGGTATAGCGACATGCAATACTTTTTTTATTTGTTTAATTGATTGGTGTTTAACGTCGTACTCAAGAGTATTTCACCTATATGACGACTTTGCGTTTCCGGTGTATGGTGGAAAACCGGAACGAATTCCGGGTACAGTGAAGGGGGCTCCGTTGTCCAACGCTCAACCATGGCTCGGCCCTCGACATGCAATGGTTTTTAAATTATAGCCTCGGAGCATTGTCTGATATTTAGCGATATGCAAGGCAGATAGGTTTTACTTTATTACTGCATCCAGTTGATGGTGTTCTAGAGAGCAATGATACTTTTGAGTGTAAACCTAATTTAGTATACTAAAGGTCGTGATATGTATTTAGCTTTATGTCTGTAAAGTAAACGTTGACTTCGGGTAGATTCTTGGTGGGTTTTGCACCGCTTGAGCAAAATAATGGATTATGTAATTATGACAAAAATATGGCTTCGGATGAGGTTGAATTATTGCAATGCCGACAACCAGAGTTTTAAATTGCTTAGATAGATACAAATGACATGTTGAGAAGTGTGTTGTTCCAATTTCTTCCAGTATTCAAAGGAAATGCAGAGAAAATCCCTTGGAGCTACAATTTTACTCGGTATATTTCGTTTCAGCAAATGGCATTGTTTTCTAGGCCTTGGTAACTTCGGCGACAAACACCGTGAAATTAAGACCATTACAATGCACGGTAAATTACCGCCTTGGAGCGATCTCTGAAATAAGGCGAAACACAACCCAAATGGGCTCCGTTCTATTACTGTTTGTTGGCAACAGTTGGTGTCCAAGAAAATTGTCAAGCCTTAAATCTTATCATTGCATTTATCTTGTCGTTTATTTTGATGCTATTTAGTTTCATGGCTTTGGATTTTTTATCTCAGTTAATTCATCACCTTAATGTTAGGCGACGTTTGTCTATATGTGAGATTGTATACAACTTTTATATTCGAAGGTTTATTTGTCGGTGTGTTCTCTTTATCTTGTTTAAGCGGCACTTAGGAAGGAGATGGGTATATTACAAAAACATGATGACTGAGATGGATTTAATGAGTATATTATTATCTGAGTATATTGATAAGCGACGTTTCGGCCTATAGATGTTAAGACCGTTTTCGTTTTACTGGTATAGATAACTGGAGGGTTTTATCATAGGAATATGTAGATCTCTTAGCCTGGGAAAAACTCGTCACTGTGTATATATAGTGTAGAAAACATGCGCACAATCTGTCAGATCTCAGACTATGGGGAGTCCAATCGAAAAAACCTCGCGTCAATTCTCGTTATTTCACTGTCATCACTTAGCTCGACCGTGATAGGTGTATGAATATGTATCAAAATGGTACATCTTGTTCGCCGGAAGTCTATTTACCGCCGTATGGACAATGAACACGTAAGAAAATATAGGGTAATCGAGCGAATTTCATATGGCATTAGATGCACAATATTTAGTTTAGGAGAAAACAATGTTCTGAATGTAAAACAAATGGAAACTGTGGAATCTGTCTGCATTGTCAGTTTGATCCACAGACTGTGAAAAAAGTTCCGGCCAATGGGGATGATCGTATCACGTCCGAGATTATGTGCGCAGTACATTCGATGGCTTTCGAGTGATGGGCAGTCTGTACTGAGCTTGCAGTCATACTGTCAAACTCAACTTTGGAGGAACATTATCTTTCCAACAGCACCAACACTTCTGTGACTTCACATATTTAGGTGGTGTATGTGTCTATGGAGGCCGATAGGGTGCATCGCGCCTCGTATACAGATTTTACAGCGATGGGTCGCTCCATCGCATCGGTCCATCGCCCTAAAATCTGTACACGAGACGCGATGGTCCCTATCGGCCACCATAAAGTGTCACTGTTTGCTGGAAAATACCGCTGTCTGAGTGAAATGCTCTTAATCACGGAGTTAAACATCAATCAATCAGTTCATCAATCAATCAATCATAAGGGCCCTCTTCGGGCTGCTAGGGGTCGGCGAGTGATAAAATCGATAGATCACAAAACACTGCCAATTGTTTAGCTGTAAACCAAAAGGTATTATTTGTGTAAGTGAAGTAGATGCTGTGCCTTTATTCTTCTTTCTTCTCTATTCTATTCTGTTCGTGGTTATTTTTGTGGCGACAAATCGCTCCTCTGGTATATTGGTTCGCTAACACCTTTTGCAATACATGGTATTTAAAAGGGTGGATTACCCAATAAATAGACACTCTGGGAGATGCATAAAAAGTGGACATTAACACAAAGCTCATGGTGTTTCCGAGGCAGAACATCGTAATTGGATACTAATCACCACAAAACTATCTTAGACTCGTGGTTAGTGGATTTTATTACGATACTTTGTCAATAAAGTGTCGTGTAGCAAAACAAATTTGTGTGTTTGTCAGAGTGAAATATCGCCTGTCAAATACAGGTTGACGTTGAGCTTGTTATTGATAGAAAATATTAGCTTGGATCCACGAAACATCAGGTAATTTAGACAGGTCTGACACTTATCCCGTGGGAGGTAATAAATAGTTCTTATTAAACTTCATGAAGGTGACATTAAGGAAACGATATATACGTAAAATGCATGGGATATCTTCTTGTCATATTAAATCTGACCTCTGCCTTTGATTTGTGCTCATGACAGGAAATGTACAAGTCCGTTTGTTTACGGCGGATCCAATTGTTCCACATTGAAAAAAAAGCACGTAGCTTCTATTTTTTAATTTAGGTATAACTATAAATTATTGTGATAGAATGTGATCACTTCCGGTGACATCGCACCATGAAAAAGTCATTGTCAAACGTAATATTTCAGCTTACTTTGCGTTGGACTGCAACAATCGCAGTAACAGAGAAAACTGCAGTTTTGGTCGATTGAGGATAAGGTTTCAAAGATGTGCGCATCAAAAGCAAAACTTCTATCACAAAACTCGATATGTTTAAACTTAAATTTACGATCCATATATGCACTGTTCGCACTCCCTCGGAAGAAAGGGTATTCAATGGACCAGAGGCCTAGAGTAAAGACCAATGCGAGCCAAAAATTTGCCTTGGTTTAAAACAAAGCCATTTGAAGTGTTATATGATATATATGTGTGTTCTAATTTTAAAAAAAAACGACAGCGACAATCAAGGTCACATTAAAGGTTAGCTCTGTTGGAAAGATGAGTTTCCCTCAGTGATGAGTATGATGTAGGACTGTAAACTCAACAGAGCCTGCCCTTATCCAGAGGTACGACAGATTGTGTTCATTTGTATTATACACTATGTCTAGGCAGTGTTCTCCCAGCCGAAGCGCCTCATAGAAACCTCTCCAGTTATCAATAGAAGTACTACAAACTCACAGACAAATAAACTTTCGATTTTAAAAGCTGTATATTTGCTCAAACAGAAGTTTTCAAGGTGATATAAGATATTTAAGATATAATTGAGACAAGAAATCCATTGCCATGAAACACATTCGCCTCAAAATAACCGAGAAGGTATGTACAACGGTAAGATTTGACACTTGAAGATGATGTTCTTGGACGTTAAGTGTTGCTTTAAGTAACAGAGCGTGGGCCAATTTCAGACAACACTGCAAGGCCAGTAATTTAACGTCCATTGTAATCTTCTTAATTTCACGGTGTTTGTCGCTGATTCTTTGGTTGCCTTTAAAACAACACGATTCAAGGAAACGAGAATTGTGAATCAAGACACAGCTCCAGTGGATTTGCTCTCTCTTTTTTTTTTAAACACTAGAAATAAATTGGAACTAAGCACTTCACAACATGTGACCTTTTCTCAGAAGTGTGATATACGATAAGCTTACACACAATTACACTTTTGTTTATATTTATCTAAAGATGTCCGATTTGCAAATACCTGTAAGAAATAGTAGAACGAACGAAAAGCATTGCGTGCAACCAACTTGCCTTAGATTTATTTATAAGCTTTGGAAAAACAATGGGATTTGAAATTTGATCGTTCGCTAGATTACCATCTACTGCTAACAGTAATAAAGAAAAAACTGTTTGACAAAACGAATATTCGAAGTAACTGTTTTGCCTGTGGGAGTTTTAACTGTGTTTTCCAGTGAATACTTGTGTGAAATTTAAACAAAACACTTCCAAAAATATAAAATGTAACTATTATCTGATCTAAAACTGTGGCATTTAGCATTGTGAGATAACCAAGCCTTAGTTTCATATTTGCCCTAAGTCGTCATCTGTAACAATCTTGCTTTCTAGAAGTAATATATATATCATTATCAAACTCCATAAATAGAAAACAGTTGTCATGAAATACGTACTGATTTAATTCGCTTGATTCAACTAAATATAATTCACATAATGATACACATTCGTTACGAAAAATTTACTATATTCCTATACGTACTGTTACGGTAGACACCAAACAGAAAGAAAACGATCAGCGATTTTATATATTTACAATATTTATTGTAAAATAACA
>JAVFBZ010211420.1:0-15978 GCA_032466195.1 Katharina tunicata
GGGGGGGAGATGAACCCTTAAACACTAGTATAAGTGGTGAGTTTAGTTCTACTTACCTGTATTTGTCAGGGGTGGAAGATGAACCCTTAAACACTAGCATAAGTGATGAGTTTAGTTCTACTTACCTGTATTTGACAGGGGTGGAAGATGAACGCTTAAACACTAGCATAAGTGATGAGTTTAGTTCTACTTACCTGTATTTGGCAGGGGTGGAAGATGAACACTTAAACACGAGCATAAGTGATGAGTTTAGTTCTACTTACCTGTATTTGGCAGGGGTGGAAGATGAACCCTTAAACACTAGCATAAGTGATGATTGTAGTTCTACCTACCTGTATTTGGTAGGGGTGGAAGATGAACCCTTAAACACGAGCATAAGTGATGAGTTTAGTTCTACTTACTATATTTGACAGGGGTGGAAGATGAACCCTTAAACACTAGCATAAGTGATGAGTTTAGTTCTACTTACCTGTATTTGGCAGGGGTTGGAAAATGAACCCTTAAACACGAGCTTAAGTGATGAGTTTAGTTCTATTTACCTGTATTTGGTAGGGGTGGAAGATGAACCCTTAAACACTAGCATGAGTGATGAGTTTAATTCTACTTACCTGTATTTGGCAGGGGTGGAAGATGAACCCTTAAACACTAGCATAAGTGATGCGTTTAGTTCTACTTACCTGTATTTGGCAGGGGTGGAAGATGAACCCTTAAACACTAGCATAAGTGGTGAGTTTAGTTCTACTTACCTGTATTTGGCAGGGGTGGAAGATGAACCAGGGTGATGTGATGAGTATAGTTCTATTTACCTGTATTTGGCAGGGGTGGAAGATGAACCAGGGTGCTCTGATTTGCTGTTGTCAATTGGCGTCTTGTCGAAAGTCCTACACCTACAACACAATCATGACAATCACGATAGCGACAACATGAAACAAAAAGATACCAACATCAATAAAGACATAGATAACAACAACATGACGCAAACGGACGCCAACATTAACAGCACCAAAATGTGAAGCAAACACACATCAATTATAACGACAACGTGACGCAAACAGACATCAATGATAACGACAAAGTGACGTAAACCCTCAACTTAATGGCAACGTGACGCAAACAGACACCTACATTAATCATGTCACAGATATCGAAAACATCACAATAAAAGACAATATCATTTATTATGAAAGAGATAATGACAACATGAGGCAAAGAGAAACCAACAGTATGACAACGACCATAGACGTAAACAGACATAAACATTATAACGACAACCTGACGTAAACATACACCTACATTAACCATGACACGGATAACGAAAACATAACTAAAACAGACCACATCATTAGATATGACAGAGATAACAACAACAACATGACATGGTGAAGCCTACATGTCCCTTATGTTGATAAAGAGATAACGTGCATGTGCACGTCTAAAATTTACACATTGTGAAAAATGCACTTGTCAAAGCATCGTTTAAGTCACGATGAAAATATTTGTTCCAAACAATTTTTGTCTGGTGAGATGTCTGCTTAATTACGTGGAATGTCCTTCTGGTGGGTTGCCTGATTATCACGGAAAGCAGAACTTAAAAAAAGTGGTTTTCGTATAATGACACAAAAGTGTTAGTCCTATAAACGAAGTGTTAGAAATACCTTTGGCGCCAGAAGGTGTAGTGTCTATTTCCAGAAAGTCTCATCATAGTGTTAGCCTTTATTCAACTAAAACATTCATTTTGGGGCCAATAGATGTAGCTCTGCTTAAAAGAACAGGGCTGATAATGTTAAGTACTAACGTGAGTAAAATATAGCTGTCGGGGCCCCTCAAATGTAGCCCGTATTTACAGAACAGGCCTGGTGTTAGTGCCAGTCCTAAATGAACTAATACTTTTCAGGGCCAAGCAGATCTTGTCGACAGAAGTGGTCTGAACCTATTGTTAGCCCAACAAGGAGTAAAACATACATTTTAGGGCCCCCCCAGATGTACTTAGCCCTTATTCACTGAGCACGTATAGGACCACTTTGACAAAATGTGGAACCACATGAAAATAACCTATTACATATTTTTGCGCCTTTAGTCTAACGTGCCATAATTTTATCGCTCAATATAAAATGTCTACGACATTGCGTGAAAGTGGCTCCCGTCCAAAGCGTTTACAGCCCTAATCCAAGTGAAACGTACATTTTGGGGTCCAGCGAACTTAGCCTCCATTGACAGAATAAATTTAATCAAAGTGTTAGTCCTTACTGAAACGAAACATACCTTTCGGTGCCCAGCAGATGTAACCCCTATTAGCAGAACAAGCTTGGTCGTACCACTGTCCACTAACCGGATCCATCTCCACACAATCCTCATCATAGCCGCTCACCTCATTACTGGGCTCAGAATCGCCCCAGTTCGTGTAGGCCTCGGCGGTTTTACCACCATCCCACATAAACCCACCTTGTACATAGAGAATGAAGTTAATGGAAATTGGTTTGTAACAAAAAAATTTATCAAGTGTCTACGGTTATGTGTGCTCTTACAGCCCAGGTAATACAGGAATGGACTAATACGGAACTAGAATCCCAGTATATATCAGATGAAAATCATATGTCTTTTTCATAATGGTCCAAATTCAAGTTGATCTATTTTGACTACCTGTAATATATTTCACGTATATTGATGTACACTGTTAATGTTGGTCATTACAAAACAAGTAGAACTAGAATAACTGAACGATAGCGGCAAATATTAGACTCAACAATCCAATGTCAAATAACAACATCCATACCGTTTTCTTGTGAGATGAGTCCAATCCACATGTTTAAGTATTTATTGGGAGACTTGGCTAGGAATGACAAGATGAACTGTAACTCCTTTTGATTTGAAATTGCCACCAAATGCATCCCCTTTTTGGAGCAGACCGACTTAGCCGTGGACCAGGATACGGCTGGTTTGACCGAGAAGTAATAACAATAGTTATTAACAATGGAAGGGATCCAATTACTCTTAGCACACGGTCGCTGCATTGCAATTGGCGTCGTTCCGGGTTTACTGGCTGAAAGCGTACAAAAGAAAAACCTTATGATAACTGTATAACAAGAGATGTTGGTCCGGGGAACCGGCTGAAAAGGGGAAAAAAAGTAAGGGCATGATTATTTTTTGGCAGGGAGGGGATATTGGTCCGGGCTGACTGGATGAAACCGTACAAAAGTTAGATTTTATAGCCTCTGAGAGGTATCGGTGCACTCATAGTTGCTAAAAGCGTACGACAGAAACCCCGTATGATAAGGCCTACTATATGAAAAGGGATGTTGGAAGCAGGGAAAGATGGAAGGACAAGATTACTGTTTTGGATAGGTATTCCTCCGGGCTGACTGGTTGAAACCGTACAAAAGTGAGATTTGATAGCCCCTGTTTGACAATAGATGTCGGTGCAGTCTTAGTTGCTGAATTTGAACAAAAGTATGATGTTATGCATGGACGAGGCATGGTAAAGGGTTTTGGTCTGGGTGCACTGGATGACAAAGTACAAAAGGAAAATCTTATGGTCGAGGCATGGCAAAGGGTGTTAGTCTGTGTTCACTGGATGACACATTACAAAAGGAAGATCTTAGGGTCGAGGCATGGTAAAGGGTTTTGGTCTGGGTTCACTGGACGACACAGTACAAAAGGAAGATCTTAGGATCGAGGCATGGCAAAGGGTGTTGGTCTGTGTTCACTGGATGACACATTACAAAAGGAAGATCTTAGGGTCGAGGCATGGCAAAGGGTGTTGGTCTGTGTTCACTGGATGACACAGTACAAAAGGAAGATCTTAGGGTCGAGGCATGGCAAAGGGTGTTGGTCTGAGTTCGATGGATGACAGTACAAAAGGACGATCTTAGGATCGAGGCATGGCAAAGGGTGTTGGTCTGTGTTCACTGGATGACACATTACAAAAGGAAGATCTTAGGGTCGAGGCATGGCAAAGGGTGTTGGTCTGAGTTCGATGGATGACAGTACAAAAGAAAGATCTTAGGGTCGAGGCATGGCAAAGGGTGTTGGTCTGTGTTCACTGGATGACAGTACAAAAGGGAGATCTTAGGGTCGAGGCATGGCAAAGGGTGTTGGTCTGTGTTCACTGGATGACACATTACAAAAGGAAGATCTAGGGGTCGAGGCATGGCAAAGGGTGTTGGTCTGGGTTCACTGGATGACACAGTACAAAAAGAAGATCTTATGGTCGAGGCATGGTAAAGGGTTTTGGTCTGGGCTCACTGGATGACACAGTACAAAAGTACGACAAATTAAAGATGGACTTGCAAGAATGTTTATTGTTTAATCTTCCTTATCAATCTTGATCTGGTTTTGCGGATATAAACAAAATAAAATCTTTATTGAAGGAGAAATAAAATTCGCATTTATTTACGGATTTTTTCTTATATACCTAAGTGCAAAACAGCTGATCAGTTAAATTTCACTACAACGGAACATGCAGTAGGTGAGAGGTTTTCAAACATAGATACCTATTGTGATTTTACATATAGTAGGATATGTCCCACTACACGCCGTATCATTCCACATCCCACTAGGGTTGATTGCAACGCAGCCTTCCCCGTCCTGCTTGCTAGGCTCTTTTTTCGACCAGCTAGTATAAAGTGTTGGCCATCCGTCCGACCAGATATAAGTACCAGATTTCTGAATAGGACAGGAAAACTCCTCAGTACAGTTTGTGGTATGCAAATAAAAGATATCACATTGCAGATTCAAAAAATATTTTGTTTTATTCTTGCAAAAATTGATAAATTTTGTGGATGAAAAATGATTGACCTTAATCTAATAAAGACACTATCAGACCTAAAGTTTGTACTGGCCATTTCGATGCCGGAAGGGCGAAGATTTCACTCAGTTTCATGACAATAAATGGTTCGCGTCAGTCTCATGATAACGGAGCCAGCTGTTTACATGAGCCTCACATAGAAGTGCAACGAGAATGAATTGGCATTCTGCTGGTATATATACCCCCTGTAATGTTTCGAAAACAGTATTGTACAGGCGGCACTCTGGCGAAGTATGGAGAAACTTACATGAAGTAAGATGTCAAACAGCAATCCAACCGGTCAATCGCTACATGTTTACCTGTGAATCAGACAGGCCAATCCAATATGGACTGCTCTGCCCTTTTATTAGAAGTCGAACCCATGCCTCTTCGTAGACACTGGTTATCGAAACCAAGTTTCCGCCATCTTGTTTACAGGCGTTATTCGCATCAGACCAAGTTCGCTTGGTGGAGTCCACTTTGTAACAGCTCTCTCCGTGACCCACATATCCTGTCTTCTTACAAAAGTCTGGCTGTAAAGGAGGCGCTATGGGGATGCTTGTACCTGTTAAGGGAGGCAACAGAATCTTTGTCATTTTACTGTCATTTTTATCTGACACTTAACCTGGTACAAGCGAAGAAAACACTTGTGGAAGGTAGGAGAGGGTTAGGCTGATCATGAGGTTAAGTATAACCATCCATAAGACTTGTAATTAAGTAACATTAGGCTATCAGGATTTGCCCGTACTGGTTGTTTTTTGTTTGTTTTTTTGCTGTAAAATACACGCCGTTTTCTATAAAGGTAATTATTTTCTGAAGAAGATCCCCGTCTTCGGCGAAAAAGTCGAAACTACCTGGAGGTCTTTCTAAACTCCAGAAAGTATGTTATAGATACGTTTGTTAATCTGCAAAAAGTAATGTAATTTGTGCAAAAGACTTTCTTTATATTTTGTATTGTGTGTTACGTATGACAACAAATAGCAGTTTAACAAAATGCTTCAATATATTTCAATGAAATCTTTGAGAAAGAGCTTTAAGCTGTGCCGTGGATCATGTCTTTAAATAGTTCAATAAAATCACTATTTATATACTTTACTAATATTAATATACTAGAACTAATACTACTGTTTATTTCTGTTGCAGTTTTGTGAGATTTCCTTGCAAACTTAGCTTGACATTTTGAAAAAGAGTAATTATTTCAATACTGAACTTTGGTCCTTGCCAAAGTCAAACATAGGCTGAAGCCCTGCTAGAGTTTATTACTAACAATAACAAAAAACTGTTAGACAACAGTTCAAAATTCAATGTTTTAAATTTATGCACGAACAAATTTCCACTTTCTCCTTGCTCAACTGGCTCAAGTATTTGTTGTACAGTGCTTACTGTAAATGTTAAATTACTTGTTGTACTTGTTATTTATAAATCCTTTTCCAAATTTTTGCTTAGGTTAAGGATTAATGTATATTTATTTTCTTCAGGCTAAGTCTATAATGTCTCACTGTATTTATTGCAAATCAAACAATTACACACTTTTCCTAACTTGACAAGCATATTTGGCGGTAGATGCGCACGTGGCGTCATTCCATCTTCCAGCTTTCCATGGCTTAACATACATCTGAACACAGTCTTCCTGGGAATATAGATATAACACAGAAGTACAATAAAACAACATAGCTGTAAAGCGGTCGTTTCTTACCAGTTTGTAGGAAGTTAGTAGACCTATGAGACTTATGGCAACACATCCTTTAGTTATATCAGTAAAACGGCTTTGCTTGTAATATCGACCAAAATAAAAAATAGTCAGTACTGGTTTCATTTGTATCAGCTTATTGCCGCCTAATGCTATTGTGACCTCCTTACGTTTAAATGCTATTGTGGTATTACATTATAAATTCCCAAGCAACGCTATACTTATCTTACAATCAGCGCCTACAATGGCAAATATGTACTAACATAACTGTTATATATATCATACATTTTAATTCATTCTGAAAACATTACTTGTATATGTTGATATATGTACCCTCGTTATATACTTACGACCTGTCCGTTGGTCAATGACTTGGGAGCGCCATTTGGTTCCCCGTGAGACCAGAAAGTAAATTTAATATCAGAATTGTCCGCCCACACAAACTTATTTTCTACATGAAGATCATTAAAGCCAATCCAGATAGGGTTAGTTCGTCCGCTCAGCTGACTTACGAAGAATTCTGAACAAAAGAAAAGCAATTATTCCCATTATTTTGCAGTCAATAATGATTTATATGCCATGTCCGCTTTGACAAATAGTCTATAAATGAAGATATTCAGCTAATGGGGGCTGTGTTGTGAACGTCATCATGTCACCAAAGAATGGAGACGCACGTGCAATTCTAAGTATTCATTAAACTTTTACAATTACGTATATACATATTACTGGACTAAAATTAAGGAATATAATGTATTGAGCACGGGTATATTGCCGAATATTTTACTACAGTTGGATATATCTCTTGGAGAAGATTTACAGCTCCAGTTATCAAGTACCAATTCGCACACGTGGTAATCTCGTTGGTTACTTGATGCATAGGAAATAGGTGAATAAATAAATGTTTAATATGGAAGGTTAACAACGAGTCTTCATTTTAAGTCGGTACGATGTTCTTCAGGTGCTTACGTTGTTCATACCAGTTGTTGATACTGGCAAGATCAGCTCCCGGCGCTTTGCTCTTGCAGGTTGTCCGAGCCGAGGCCCAGTTCACCTTGGGGCCCAAGTCAGAAGACAGGAAGTAACATTTGGAACTCCCTGATTGAAGAGAATAAACCTAATATTTAGATGATAAAGATCATAATGTAAGCCAACATGTGTGATACTTCTCGGGTGATTTTAGTTCTCAACTGCAATGCTAGTGTGCGCAAGATTCTGTGTCAAGTCAACTGCAACGTAAAGGGCCTATTTTGAGTAATACAGCTGGACTGACCCCAACCTTACCATTAGACAGAAGGCGTTGTTCATTGCAAAAAAGATTAACAATCGACATACACGCCTAAATTTCGACAGCTATCCTTGTTCAATTTCCACCAACAATTGTCGTAATATCTTTGGCGCAGAGTTTCTGTTTTATGCATAACTTTTTGGAACATTTATTTTCATTATTTTTTACATTTAAAGGTTACATGCAGCGGTTAAATCTACACAGGACAGTGTCTGTTATTATCCACGCCATTCAACCAGCCTCCTTCCCAAGGAATAATAGTATGGTGTAACAAGCTGTATTCCACTCACATGCTCCAGCTGAGGTGAAGCCAGCGGGACATCCCCCGTGTACTGGTGGGGTCGGGGGCACGGTCTGAGCAGTGTGTGACCCATCCGGAATCTTACATATAAAGTTTAGGGGTTCGCCACAGTTATTGTCGTTCCATTCACCTATAAGGAACCAAGCAAAACCCGTATTATAAAACTGTTCAGTGATACATTTGCGACACGTACAGTGCACAAGAAAACCAGTGGTTAGTACGATTGAATAGAGACGCTTAGTCAAGTTTAACAAGGACAGTCACGTGTCCTGTTTATTATCCTATAATAAATAAATAAAGCTGAATATCAAATGACTTCTTAAAAGTAGATTATACGCCTATAACAGGCGTATCCAGTTTTGCACACGATTTATCAAAGCTTAGCTCAGGTTGCTCCAGCATTATCTCGAAATCACACACTTATTTAACGAGCATACTGTCCCTCAAACACGGTGTAGAGAACAGATGTTATATGAATCAACCTAACTCTATTTGCCTGTAATTTTCGACGAAGAAAATATATTGGCAGACACTAGTATATGTATGGTATGGCCATAACACAAACCGCGCTTGACTGGTAATGCATGTCACCTCTGCGTCATAACTTACCATTATAATTAAACATATTTACACATCGTTGTCCGCCGTACAAGTCATCCGGTTGAGAAGGGGCCCAGTTTTTATAATCAAACGGCGTCCCGTCAATCCACCTAAAATATTATTTGGAATATTGATTTTGTAAAGTTTAACATCCATCCATTCATATAATTTTGGCGACAATGGGTCACATCTTTAATGTATACTGGTATGGCAAATCAGCCAGGAGACTTGTAATAAAACACGTGCTTTTCAGATAGAAGTTATCCAACGAGAACCCGTTTATTAGGATATATATTACTTGAGTATATTTATTTCCAAAACCACGATTTGGGGGCGAGTGATAAAATCAATAGATGAGAGTTATATACATCATAATACACGGGTGCAAGGGTTGAATAATCTTTTTCTAGAAAACGTTCAAAATTCAAATGATATCGAAGTTTTTGCGATTGCCCTCAAGTGCCAAAAATAGGCCTGGTGGGCATTTAACAGGAACTTGAATTCTCGTAGGTTACCAATCGTTTCTCGGCACCATAGATCCTTTCGCGTCCCAAAATGTCACGTTATTTCAATCATTTAGACTCATCAAATTTGGTGGCTTGACTATTGTGCGTTTATTTACATATATGTTAAAGCTATGTTTAAAATATTTCAATTCTTTCGTATTTGCCGGGTGAGTGGATCGAACTGGATTTAACATTACAGTCTGGTCCGTAAGCTGAAAGGACGACCAAAGGCGGCTGGTACTGTGTTTAAACTGTAAGCTACTTCAAATGAACAACGGTCTGGGTTAGTTTCTTATCATTTAAAACTTTCATTTTGGCCGCTAAACATACAAACAACATAACAGCATTTTAAAGAAAATCTCTTTCCGACTTTGTGGCGTACGGACTTTTTGTTTTATAAGACGAACGCCTCGTGTATGGATATTACTGACCAAGGGTCAAATGCACCATAAATCGACAGGGTATAACGTGAAGAATCGACTATGTATTAAACCTGCCAATCATTTGATTAGCCGTGCTGACTCTACTCGGGATGGGGCAATAAAGGCTCCTGATTTTAGCGAAATAAGGAAAAACAAATTAACAAAATGCTGAAATACAACAGCAGTCTTGGGCATACAGTTATAAAGACAAGTATAAGCGCCAGCGCTGGCTGGTCACTTTATCTGTGGATTGTGTGGTATTCTTCTTGGAAATTAGCTGCGGCCCTTTACCATGTTTTGCACATGTTAATCTGAAGAAGTCTTGATGAAATGGATCCCAATCATATACTATTTTTAATGTTAAAGTTTTCACCATTCCCATTAACATAAATGAGATTTCCACTAATGTGATTTGTCGATGATATGAACCCTGTTCAATACAATGTTTGTGATTATATTTGTGGCTTATTTCTTTCACTTGACCTTAGAAACATTAGCGAATTGGTATCATTTGGTCATGTATACTGGCCTACAGATTTTCACCATTATATTTTTCACACCAAACACACAGATCTTCTTACATACGTGTAATCCTGTATATCCAGTTCATTCAAACCAATCCAATAATCGGTCCTGGACTCTTTGCTTATCTGCAAACAGAAAATGCATGCCTTAAATACCACCATTCATAAGTAAAGATCAACCTATAAATGTATTCAGAGAAGCAAAAATCCATCTGAAATTTAGATGGCCCCTGTCACATGCGGTAAAGTTTATCCATCCATTTGATGCTCACTGACATATAGCATTCAAAGGGACTACCATTTCCGTATATAAATGTATGCGTTGTTAAAAATTGTGTGTTTTTGACTGGATATTATGGACACGAAAAAGAACATGTGTCGTAATTTATACCATGGTATCGCAATCAGAGCTCTTGTGTGATTCAAACCATTTATTACCATTTTGCAATGTCAAGATGAGTTAAATAAAAAGTATAATTCACAGTTGCATCAGTTTGTTTTAATGTGTAAGTAATTAATGTTTGGTAAGTTTGTGTCCAAAATCCAGACGGTTACCGATACCTGGCGAATATGGTATGAATAAGTGATAACTTGAATGTTAAAACCATTACTCTACAAAGTAATTCCTTGATTTGTTACGAAATATCCCCCGAATTAAAGCGCAGTGACATGCGAAAGAATATATCACAAATCTTTATGGAATATAATTCAAATTTTGTTTCAAATTGGCGATGCTTTGTATATAACGGGTTATGTATTTTATGTTAAATGTTGTACATACATTTCTAGGTGTAAATGAGGATAAAACCCTAGTTCCTAATGCGACAGAATGTGTCAAAAATATAATTTCCTTTAGCAAATGATTAAACCTTATATTCATATTTAATTCTTGCTATTCTCGAGAAATATTTCTTACAACTTAAAGGATTTGTTTCAAATTGGCGATGCTTTGTTTATAGCGGGTTTAATGTGTACATACATTTCTAGGTGTAAATGAGGATCATCCCTAGTCCTTTCTTACCACGCTAGTGATCCAGTTGCCTTCTTCGGGTGAATGGATGCTGGCTAAATCCCCTCCCTTCCCAACACAATACTTTCGAGCATCATACCACGTCATTTGTTGTCCGTAGTAACTAATGTAGTAACACGTGGAATTATACTGGTACGAGTTAGGTCCACATCTTATAACTAGAAGAGGTTTAAGGATGGAAATGACTCCGAATATAAATCAAAAACGGTTTTATGGGAAATGGAGAACAAAAACAGACATTTAGAATAAGTACTAAGGCACTATTATTATTTATGAATGAAAATGTATTCTGTTATGTTCTTGGTGATTCATATTTTCTTTAAATTTTGCCCCAGTACCACTTCGGGCAGATTAAATCCACCAGTATGTCATGCATTGTTTTTGAAAACCTACAAACTTACGCGACGTGACCGACGGGAAAGACGTTGTTATTAATCTTAAGCCTGTGAACAGAAAGACAAAAATAAACATTAAACCAGTATTAAAACATATCTGGTGACACTATCAATATAAACATGATAACAATGAGGTACCAATGAAAAATGATATATGCGATATAAGACTAAAAAGACTTCATCTTATCATTGACCAGATTGTCCCATTTCCCAATTAGAAATATAACAAAAATAACTGAATGTCTGTTTGATCAACAATTCGCATCTTGATAACAGTACTTACCTTTCTTCATTCTACAAATAAAATTTTTGCCCAGCGCACAGTTAGCGTCGTTCCATCGTACAGCATCTTTATCGAACTCCACGCAGTCTTCGTTGTTGTTGTGATTGTTAGGCTGGTCTGAAGCCCAGTTAACATAAGTAGTTGGAGTATTATCGCTCCATTTGTACCCTGGAGAATAACATATAATTCACATGTGTATCAATAGTCTTAACTTGGTTTTCAAATATCAATACAGAAAAATAAAATTTGCGAATTCAAACTTTACAGATGTTCAAATTACGTAAACGTTCAACAATAAACAAAATCTTATCAATGCAGTGAAGCCAGGGCGATTTTGTAACTTATTGTGAATTCTTGGTACATGTGCTAAACTCAAACGAGTTTTCTTTGAGGAACCACCGGATAAGCAAAGAATGTTCCTGCCAAAACTGAGTTCACAAAGTTTCGACATCTGGGAGGCGTTTCCAACAAGCACAATATAACACCTAATGTTTTATTATGACACCCTAGTCACAATGGACCTAGAACACAATCACTTCGTGCACAGATATTGTCTGTGTCATATTTGTGATATTTTACGTTTGAGTTACCTGCTTCGACATCGCGATCATTCAGCCCGATCCAATATGTACCAGGCTTTAAATATTGCATCGATCTGGGGATAACACAAAGAAATAAATGTCTTAACGTTGATTATATATTTTATAATATTCCCTGAAATGAATGTAATCCATTCAAACCGTGATCAGAGCAACTATGTCACAGTGAACATTGATCCCCTGTCGTCAACTCTATCTAGGAAGCTTTGGTCAGTTTTAATATGGGTTCATAATGCGGGCAATTTCTTCTTTTATACGCAATCGACAACCGTTAATCAGCTGTGAATATAGTTGTGTCAGCTAGCTGACATAATGAATTAATTTACATTATATTGAAAATTTATAAAATATGTTGTATTTATACCGTTTATTTCATATGGATCATAAATCATTATAACATTTAACGATTGACCGATGATTTATTTTTTTTGGCCAAAGACAATTTCACTCAAATGAAAGCGTTGTATTCAAACAGTAAACACAGAAACAAACAGAATTACAAAATCAGAAAAATAGCCGGATTTCTCTCCGTTGGATAAACATGCTCTTCCAATGTAAAGTACTGGCAGCATGAATGTAAGACTTGAAAAATGCCACCGCTAGCCAGCTTTAAAAGTTACTGTCAATATATTCTGGGGTTTGCTTCAGGGGCTTATAAACAACGAGCAATTGAAAATGTAAAAGGTGTGTTTGATATCTGCTAGTCTGAATACTGTTTGCAATTTCTTCATGTCTTGCACGTATTCAGGTTAAGCCACACAACATAAACCAAACTGTATGTACTACAGAGCTTCTTATTACTGCTGTCTGTTGAATTGTGTGTTTTACGTGTGTCTTACTTCAAAACGGTATCAACAACAAATTGTTCCTCTTCAGTGGAATGAAAGCTGGCCAGTTCGGCACCATAAGACTGGCAGTAAGCTGCGGCTTCCGGCCAAGACTTCCGAAGGTGGGTCTCATAAGCATAAATACCCTGTCGAGAAACATCGGTCGGAACTATTAATGTTAACATCAATAATAATTGTCATTTATATACATACTAATTATAGAAAAATGTATCTACTAGAACATGTGTTTCGGAACTATCCACAATTTAAACACGTCTCTGGAGAATATCTTGAGAAAAAAATACGCTACTTGATTTTCGCGGTCAGTCGTTCCCGTATAGGTAAAAGATGCCAGCCTTTACTGTGATGAAAATTTGTGGTGGTTCTGCTGCGAGACACAGTCAGTAAGGCGCCATCAACATTTACAAATATGTATGTAATATAAATAACAAAGAAGGCGTTTACTTTCAATATTGTGTTCTATTCTTCTCAAAACAATTTTTGTGCAACACTCTGTTTTGTGGGATAAACACTTAAAGGGCTGTTGAAGATATATGCACGGTAGGAGTTAAACGCTCAATGTCAACCAAATGAGCACCTGTCCATCAACTCATCATACAGCCTTAGTGCCAGAAGTAACTCTCCTATGATATTAAATAATTTTTTACATTTTATAGGACGGAGAGTGACAGTGAAACACTCTTAGGTAAATGTCGCCCCTACAAACGTTGTTGTGTTGTAATTCTCACCAAATCCTGTTAGTAACGCGATGTGATAAAAAAAAAAGGGATAATCCCGCCGAACCGAATGGGCGTTTCTTCACATTCATGTGGTTATGACAGCCACACTCAGTATCAGGGAATCTAAAAATAACTTTAAGTTTCGATATGTTTGCATTTGTGGACAGCATCACGTGACTTGTCAAGGCGGAGATTCAATCAGTAATGGTCATAAATTATAAATTGTCATGTGACTTATTCGATGGTTATGGGTAAAAATGGCGTCTTTTGAAAGCTCTCCTTTCATTTGGACACATTTTGTTGGAATTTTATACCTTACTACACGAGATGACTGCCGATTTTTTTGCTCCAATTGAAAATGGACATAAATCTCGACAGACAGTAGGTGTTTATTTACTTGCAATATATATACTTGCCATATACATATTTCCAAAAATGCTACGAACGGTATCCCGTTCTTAGGGACGACATTTACCCAAGAGTGTTTCACTGTCACTCTCCATCCTATAAAATGTAAAAAATGATTTAATATCATAGGAGAGTTACTTCTGGCACTACATACAGCCTAAGTCAATAAATTGTCCCACCAAAGAGGTTCAAACCAGGCATGTAATTTAAAAACTGTAACGATAAAAACACAGACACAAACAAACAAATACATGCCTTAAAACAGTATCCGTTGTACCATTCGTACCATTCTGAGGGGCATGTTGGCTCGACAGTCGTTTGAATTGTTGTGGGTGGATTTGTGAAACCTTTCCTTGGATATTCACAGATAAACTGATTATGCTCTACGCATTTTCTGTTCTTCCAGAGCCCCACAGGCCTCTCCGTCCCCAAAGCAATGCAGGTGCCCTTCTCATTGCCTTTAACATATATTGTGATTGGAAATATGAAAAAATTATTTTTAAAATCCAAAGATCGTTTTTCAAACAATATACAACAAATAAGCTAAACTTAAAGTATGAATGTAAATCGTCCTGAGATACAAAACACAGTACTGAAGAGATTCGTTTGTCAGAACAGATTAGACCATACACCAGTATTAGGATAGCATGCATTCTGAAAAAGATAATCAAATCATTCTCTCTACCGTCCAGTGTTTGACTCTAAGGCATCCACTGGCCATCTTGTTGTTCATAGAGAAAGAGTTATTATATTGTATGCCATTTATAGCGAGTACGTTTAGCGTATCGCTTCACGATTTTATTTGCATGGGTTTATTTCTGCCTTTTTCAGACAAGGTTAATTTTGAATCAGTTGGTAGAAAAAAATTAGACGATCCAGTCGCCACAACATTTTTGTTCGAAAACAGTACCAAGACAACAACAATGATGGCTTGCCATTACGTTAGTGTTCATATTCGTCAATCTGATCTCGCAAGATCTCCCATGTATGACGAGTAAAGATAGATCTCTGAGACCCTGTGAGGACATGTTTTCCGCCTGATTTTTGGTTAATCTTGACTGTAATGTCCAAAAAAGTGTCGGGTATACGAGAAAATTGTTCATACGAGGAAACTCAGTACAAAATCTATGGAACGTACCATGTGTTTTATCTGACATGATCAGCTGAAGTGGGTCATTTTCAAAATGTCTCCAAGAGCCTTCACATATCTATATTGTCCATACATAGGATATCTCGCGTGATCAGATTCGCCACAATCTCGCGAAAGGTACGAGCCGATGTTAGCATGAATACTACGTTGACATTAGTTTCATACCATGAAGCCTCCTTAGCTTACTTACTGTCGCAGTCGGTAGGGTATATATGCTGCAACTGTCAGTAAGCTTACCAGTTTGTAATCTATCCAAGTTGGTAGAATATATCTTAGTTTTGTTATATCCACAGTCAGTTATCTTACCCGTTTGTGATCTGTCCCAGTTGGTAGAATATATCTTAGTTTTGTTGTATGCACTGTCAGTTATCTTACCCGTTTGTGATCTGTCCCAGTTGGTAGAATATATCTTAGTTTTGTTGTATCCACTGTCAG